>JAQZBX010061891.1:0-17007 GCA_029593785.1 Cabassous unicinctus
CTCAACTTGTGTTTTTCCTGATCCAATCTTAAAAATATCCAATTTCTACAAGTACCTCTGGTTACATTTTTTAGAGAGTGGGATTTATAAACCAAAATATGAGCATGAGGTGCACTTGTATACTGGGGTTTCATTGTTCCTAAGTCCTATCATAATAAAGAGCTAGGAAATATGTGTGTATATGCTAACTTATGCTAATATCTTTGTTAAAAGTAACCCTAATCCCCTGTTTTCTCATTTAACTTTTTACTATCAGGTTCGCCTTTTTTTCTGTTTTTGTTTCCCAGTATTCTTTAACAACCACCTATTCTTATACAGCTATCAGCATTTTCTATATTTCTCTTTACCTATTCTTTTTCTTTCATTTTAAATGCATTATTTCTACTTTTTAACAGCACAAAATATCTGTAAATTATCTTTCCATCCTCACCTCGACCTAGGCAGCTTAATATGTACATTTAATATTTTAAATGTTTACCAGTAGTGCTTTTGCTGAACTTATCCTTGTTTTCATTTACTTGGATGAAATTTTTCTTATAGAGGATTCTGCCAGTAAGATTAAAGGATACAGAATTTCATAACTTCTTGAATAATGAAAACTGTAGTCTAATTACTTTGATAATTAAAGGAGAATGTGGCTCAAAATAAAATCTTTGGTTCACATTTTCTTCATTAAATTATTTAATTTAGAATAGTTTTAGATTCACAGAAAAATTGGAAAGAAAGTAAAGAATACCTATGTAACTTACACCATGTTTTCTCTGTTATTAACATCTTTCGGAAATGGTAAATTTGATACAATTAATGAAACAATATTAATACAGTATTATTAACAAAAATCTATACTTTATTTGGATTTACTTTGTTTTTGCTTAATATTCTTTCTCTGTTCCATGTTTCAATCAAGGATGCCACATTGCATTTGATAGTCATGTTTCTTTAGGTAATGTTTTAGTTTGTCAAAGGGCTGCCAATGAAAAGCACCAGAAATGTGATGGATTTTGTAAAGGGGATTTATTCGTTATAAAAGCCTACAGTTCCAAGGCCATGAAAAGTCCAATTTGAGGTACCATCAGAGATGCTTTCTCACTAAAGTCAGCTTGTGTTTATCCTGACATGTTGCTATGTGGTGGAGCAAGATGGCTGCCAATCACTGCCAAGGTTTCAGGCTTCCCCTCTGGACTCACCATACCCTCTTGAGCTGCTCTGACAAGCCTCTTGTGGCTTCATCCTTAAGTGATCCTGCAGTACTCTCTTTTAAGTAGCAGGATCCAACATGGTGGCTTCCATTTCCTGTGTCTGTTTGAGTGATTCTTTCTTTGTGTTCCCATTAATATCAGATCCAGTAATGGGCAGAGTCTCAAACTGAGTTAGACCTTGTTGATATAGTCCAATCAAAAACCCTAAAGCAATCTTATCAAGTAATCTAATCAAAGGTCCCTCCACTGAGTTTAATTTAATCAAACGTTATCACAGTCAGAGGAATAGATAAGTTTACAAACATAATATTTCTCATTTTGAGATTCATAAAACAACTTCAGACTGCCACACCCACACTCTGAATCCCAAAAAGACATTACAATATTCCAAAAATCCTTAAATCATTTTGGTAGCAATGCTAAGTACAAAATCACATCAAAATCAGTTATAGGAATACAATTTGTCTTGGTCAAAGTCCCCTCTGACTGTATACCTGTGACACTTACAAAACAAGTTATCTGCTTCCAATAAACAAAAGAGAGACAGACATAGGATAAACATTTACATTACCATAAAGAAAATGTGAGAGGGAAACCAGCATTATTGGTCCCAAACAGTTACTAAAACCTTCAGGGACTACTCCAATAGATTTCAATATTTAAGAGTCATCTGCAGAAAGAAGTCTTCTTCTCAGGGCCTTATGGGGGCCCACCCTTTCCAAGGGTTTGCCCAAGGGCCATATTTTTGGTTACACCCTCTTCAAGCATCTGGGTCACAACTGAGCTCCAGACCTTACCTTCCAAGGACATTGGGGTGATAACCATGTTTTCCCCAATCTTTGAGGGAGAATTTCAACTCCCTTAGTACAGTTAGGTGGCAGCAACATTCTCCCTAATCTTTGGTATATAGGCCCACTCCCCTCAGAGAAGTGGGGTGGTGGCTTAACTGTCCCCAACAATGGAGATTGTACTCCACCCTTTCTGTAGCCTGGAGTTGCCAAACTCTCCTTGAGCAATGAGCTGAAACATACACCCTCTTCAAATACTAGGACAAACACACTCTCTCAATACACGTGTGAGGTCCCTCTCTTGACTGGAGGAGATGTCTTAATTCCAGGCTTCAGCTTCCATGGTTTTCTTCTTGAAGCCATTTTCCCTTCAATCTCTCCCTTCCCTGTACCTTATAGTCCATCCTGACAGTGGTTTCATTCATACAGATCTTGAGAACAGCTTGTTGGTTTAGCATGCACAAAAATGAATCAACTGTAACTGTTTATCAACTGCAGTGAATGTGCCACACTAATGAAGGATGTTTATGTGGGAGGGTGTGGGAGGTGTGGGGAGTGGGGCATATGGGAATCCCTATATTTTTGTGTAAAATTTATGTAATCTAATTATCTTTAAAATAGTCAATTTAAAAAAAAAGATGGTTGTAATCCTATTAAAGTGACAGTTCTCTTGGGAAAAAAAAATGAATCCAAGCCATTAGACAGTAAGACTTTTCACAAGTCCATCCTGGATAATTGCATTTCCAATCCTGACTTGCAAGTTCCAAATTTAGGTCATTCTTCACATGGGACACTGTTCTCTGGGGGCTTGTATTCCAGAAGCTTGGAATTCATGAAATTAGTCCCTAGGTTTTTTTGTGCCAAAAATTCAGTTCTCAGTTTGTCTCTTTCCTCTCACATTTTGCTCTAAGCTGCAAGGAAAAGTGAGGCTGTATTTTTGACATTTACTTTAGAAATCTCCTCATCTAAATGTTCAAGATCATCATTTTCAAATTCTTCCTTCCACATAACATCGGGAGTCAGTTTTACCAAGTTTTATGCAATTTTAAAACAGGATCACCTTTCCTCCAGTTTCCAATAATAGTTCGTCATTTTCCTTTTAAGTCCTCACTGGAAATACCTCTAGGGTCCATATTCCTATCAACAGTCTCTTCAAATCAATCTAGGCCTTTTCTATCATGCATCTCCGAATTCCTCCAAATAATACCCCTTATCCATTTATAAAACTATGCCAGCATTTTTGGTAACTGCAAGCAGTGCAACTCCACTCTCTCGGTACCAATTTTTGTTTTAGTTTGCCAAAGGGCTGCCACTGCAAAGTACCAGAAATGTGTTGGCTTTTATAAGCTCCTCTGAATTAGGGTAGTTCTCAAACTTTCCTTGTTACTGATGACTTTGACAATTTTCATGAGTATGGGGCAGTTATCTTGTAGAATGTCATTTGATTAATATGTGCCTGATGATTTTGCTCATGATTAGACTGGGGTCATGCACTGTAGGAAGTAAATCCCCAGGGACAAGTGTCATTCTCATCACATCATAGCAACATACTGTCACCATGACTTCTAACTCTTAATACTAATCTTGGACACCTGGCTGAGGTAGTGTTTACCATGTTTCTCCAGTGCAAATTTATTCTTTTAGCTCTCTTTTCATATGATACTCCTTGTAAAGAGCTCATAGGTACATACCACATTTAATGATAGAGGAATTATGGTCAAATTACTTGAGGATGAAGTGTCTACTTAAATCATTTAGAATTAATCTGTGAGGAGATTTGTCTATTTTACTCCATTATTTATTCACTCATTTATTTATATCAGTGTGGACTTTTTAATATTTACTTTAAGCTGTTGGTTATAATCCAATACTACTTTATTTATTTTGTTGCTAAATTGCTTATCTTTGGCCATTGTGATCTTTTTCAGTTGTCTCTGTGTCACTTTGGCATACACCATGAGTGTTGTCTTTATTTTGTTTAATCACTTCTATCTTACCTGGCACTACAAGTTACTACAGGCTCATCTTACATATTTTCTGCCCCAGCCAGCCCTCAAATCAACGATTTCTCAAGGAGACCTAGCTCTTTTTATTGAAGAATGATATTAAACACCAAGCTCTGGGTGTTAGGGGCATTCATGGCTACCTTGGTGTCATTGTTTCTAGACCCAGAACCATTAATTTTGTGTGTTAATACATATATATATACAAATCCCTATAGATGTTTCTTTATGCAAATGTTTGTTTACATATTCAATTAAGCATGTGTTTATATTGATATCGCCTACTCTAATCCATTACAACATGTATCTTTCTAGCCTTCTGTTATTGCTTATCTGTGATTTTCCAATATAACAGAGAGAAATACACTTCCCACGACCCACCATCCATTAATCTAATTGTTCAATTTCAGTATATATTTATAGTTACTTGAAAATTGTTAACTTGTATACCATGTGAAATCATTTTATCAATAGAGTGCAGTCTTAATGTAAAGTTTCTTTTGCCTTCTCTTTTCCTTAGAATTGCAACTTTCCCCCATCCTCTTCAGAGAAGATTTTTGTACATTTTTATTTTTTATCTTCTTTTGTCATAGTTTGAATTCCATCCTGGAATTTCCCAAACTCCATAATTATTTTTAAATTTTATATATGTGATTGTTATTTTTGTGTGTAAATTTAGCCAGGATATAGTATCCAGTTATTGAGTCAAACAGTAAGAAAGTGTCACTGTGAAGATATTTTGTAGATGTGGCTAAAATCTACAATCAGTTGATTTTAAGCAATTTGGATTATTTCTTTGTGGGTTGGCCTCATCCAATCATTTGAAGTGCCTTAAAAGCAAAATTGAGGTTTCTTTAGAGAAGAATAAATTTTGCATCAAGATTACATCAACTTTTGCCTGAGAGTTTCCCACCTGCCTGCCTGTCTTATAAAGTCTGGAGGACCCTGACTTACACAGTATACATTGTTTAATATTTGTGTTGTGAAGTTCTATGAGTTTTGAGAGATGCATAGTGTCATGTATCCTCCATTACACTATCATGCAGAATAGTTTCTATCTCCTAAACAATTGCCTGTGTTGTACGTATTACTCTTTCCACCTTGAAACTCTTGAAACTACTGATCTGTTTATTTATTCGAGAATTTTGCCATTTTCAGATATTATATAAATGGAATCATAAAATATGCAGCCTTTTCAGACTGGCATCTTTCACTTAGAAATGTGTATTTAACTTTCTTCCATAATTTTGTAGTTTGAAAGCTCATTTCTTTTTATTTCTGAATAAAATTATTTTACGGATGTAACATAGTATCTATTAATCTATTGAAGGACATCTTGGCTGCTTCCAATATTTGGTGATTATGAACAAAGCTGTTGTAAACATTTGATGCATATTTTTGTGTGATCATAGATTTTCAAATCAGTTGGGCAAATTCATAAGATCAAGATTGCTAGATTGTATGGTAAGACTATTTTAGCTAAATACCCAAACTGTCTTCTAAAATGGATTTACCATTCCATTTTGCATTCCCACCAGTAATGAATGAGAGTTCCTGTAGGCCTTTGTTCCATTTCTTATTTTATTTTATTTTTTAATTTTAAAATTTCTGATTCAACGTGGTTTTTCATATCTCTAAATGCTTATTTTAGTATATTTAATTCATTTTGGAATATATACTTATATTTGTCTTCTGCTTCAATGTTGTTTTCCAGGGTTAGTCTGAAGCAATAAATGAAATTTCATTTCCAGATTTTCTAAGTATTTCTCCATGGGAATTAATTTCCTCTTGTTCATTTTTAGGTCAATGGAGTGATTCACAAAATCCCTAGTTTAATAGTGACCTTTACTATCAGTCTAGCAAAGTCTGGGTTCTTTCCTGGTATTTTATTTTGTTTTGCTCTGTTTTAATTTTGGTAGTAAAGGAAAGGTTGTGAATTTTCTGGTTTTATGGTTACCTTCTGTTTTACAGAACCCTAAACTAAATTTCCTCCTTTGTCTTATTTTCCTCTTCAACACCCAGTTTCCATAGAATGCTTCTCATTCATTTTTGCCTTTTTTCTCACCCAGATGTAATGAGGAAAATGGTCATAATTGGGAAGTTATTTCACATAGTTTGGGAATGAAATTTTGGGAGTGGAAAACCACACTTCCTCTTCAGTTACCTGGAAGTTCTGTCTGTCTGTCCGTCTGTCTGTCTCTCTCTCTGTCTCTCAATATCCATCTACTATACTAAATTTTGCAGAGTACCATGATATAAGCAGTATTTTTAAATCAACTTTATTGATATATATTAATAAAGCATACATTTCATCCAAGGTGTACAATCAATGGTATTTGCTATAACCACATAGTTGTGCATTGATCATTTCAATCATTATTAGAGCATTTTCATTATTTCAATAATAAAAATAAACAAAAAACTGACAAACAAAGAAACAAGAAAATTCCTCACCTCGCAATCTATGTTCCTCCACTGTACATAGCTGCTGTTTCTGGCTTTTCTATCCAAAATGTATAATCAATGGATTTTAGTATAATCACAATGCTGTACATTCATCATCTTAAAAATTTTAGAATGATATCATTGCTCTAAAAAGAAAGACTCCAAACCCCTTAGCATTCGTTCCTCAGACATACATAACAACAAATCAACTTTCATTTTTATGAATTGATTTATATTTACATTTTATACAAATGGAATCATACAATATGTAGTACTCTGTATTTGGCCTCCTTCACTTAGTATAATTTTTTTGATATTAATATTGTGTAGTATTTACCTACATTTGTTCACCTTCAAGGAAAAGTGGTCTTATATATGCAATTCTACCCATATTCGTATTTCACATAATATATTTAACTCATAGTAGGACAACCATACAGTACTTTTCCTTCTGTATCTGGCTTGCTTCACCCAACGTAATGTCCTCCAGGTTCATTCATGTAGTCCTATGTTTCACAACTTCATTTCTTCATACCGCTGCAAAATATCCCATTGTGTGTGCACTCCACAATTTATTTATCCATTCCTCAATTGATGGACACCTGGGTTGTTTCCAACTTTTGGCTATCTTGAATAATGCTGTTGTGAACATCAGTGAGCAGATATCTCTTCGTGTCACTGCTATCAGTTCTTTTTGGTACATATCTAGCAATGGTATGGCCGGGTCCCATGACAAGTCTATATTCAACTTCATTAGACACTGCCAAACAGTCCTTCACAGTGGCTGTACCATTCTACATTCCCATCAACAGTGAATAAGCATTCTTACCTCTCCAAATCCTCTCCAAAATTTACAGTTTTCAAACTTTTTAATAGCGGCCTGTCTAATAAGTGTGAAATGATATTCATTGTAGTTTTGATTAACATTTCTCTAATTGCTAGTGATGTTGAATATTTTTTCTTGTGTTTCTTTGCCATTTGAAATTCTTCTTTGGACAGTTGTCTTTTCAAGTCTTTTGCCCATTTTTTACTCAGATACTTTGTCTTTTTATTGTTGTGTTGTATGATCTTCTTGTATATCATAGCTATAAAACCCTTATCAGGTATGTGATTTCCAAATATTTCTCCCATAGAGTCGGCTGCCTTTTCTCCCTTCTGACAAAGACCTTTCAGGTGCAAAACGATTGAATTTTGAGGAGGTCACATTTATCTATTTTTTCTTTTGTTGCTCGTGCTTTGGATGTAAGGTTTAAGAAACTGCCACCTACCACAAGATCTTGAAGATGCTCTCCAACATGTTCTTCTAGCAGTTTTATGGTTGTTTTTATATTTAAGTCCTTGATTAATGTTGAGTTAATTTTTGTATAAGGTGTGAGATGAGGTCCTCTTTCTCTCTTTTGGATATGGCTACCCAGTTCTTCCATCACGATTTGTTGAATAGATTGTTCTGTCCCAGCTGGGTGGGCTTAACAGCCTTCTCAAAAATCGCTTTACTCTATATGTGAGGGTCAATTTCTGAATTCTCGATTCGGTTCCATTGGTCATTCTCTCTGTCCTCATGCCAGTATCATGCTGTTTTTTGTTTTTTTGTTTGTTTGTTTGTTTTGTTTTGTTTTTTACCATTGTACCTAAGTAATATGGTTTAGCGTCAGGAAGTAAGAGTACTCCAAATTCGTTCTTCTTTCTTAAGACTTTTTTTTTTCCTATTTGGTGTCGCTTCCCTTCCAAATAAATTTAATTATTGGCTTATTGATTTCTGCCAAAAAGGCTGTTGTGATTTTTACTGGGATTGCTTTGAATCTGTCAATCAGTTTTGGTAGAATTGGCATCTTAACGATATTTAGTCTTAGAATCCATGAACATAGAATGTCCTTCCATTTGTTTAAGTCTTTTTCAGTTTCTTTTAGCAATGTTTTGTAGTATTCTAAATACAGGTTCTTTATAGCCTTTGTTAAGTTTATTAATAATTTTTTATTATTTTATTCGCCATTAAAAATGTAATTTTTCTGATTTCCACTCAGATTGCACATCAGCAGTGTTTAGAAATGCTTTTCATTTTTGCATATCAACCTTGTATCCCACCACTTTGCTGAACTCATTTGCTAATTCTACTAGCTTCGGTATGGATGTTTCATGATTTTCTAGATATAGGATCATGTCATCAGTGAATAGTGCAAGTTTTACTTGCTCCTTTCCTATTTGTGTGCCTTTTATTTCTTTTGTCTAGCCTAATTGCTTTACCTAGAACTTCTAGCACAATATTGAATAATAATGGTGACCCTGGGCATCCTTGTATTGTTCCTGATCGCAGCAGGAAATCTTTCACTCTTTCACCGAGTACAATGCTTGCTGTAAATTTTTCATATATGCACTTTATCATATTGAAAAAGCTTCTTTTTATTACTATTTTTGGCATGTTTTTATAAAGAAAGGTTCTATATTTTGTCAAACGCATTTTGTGCATCAATCGAGAGTATCGTGTGATTTTTCTTCTTCCATTTATCAATGTGGTTTACTATGTTAATTGTTTTTCTTGTGTTGAACCACCCTTGCATACCTGCAAGAAAACCCACTTGGTCATGGTGTATAATTCTTTTAATGTGCTATTGGAATCTGTTTGCAAGTATTTTGTTGGCGATTTTTACATCTATATTCATTAGAGATAATGATATATAATTTTTTTTCATAGTATATTATCAGTATTATTATTAGCAGTATAAATATCTGCTTTTGGTATTAGGCTGATTTTGGCTTCATAGAATGATTTCGATAGCATTCTTTCCAGTTCAATTTTTTGGAAGAGCTTTAGCAAAATCGGTATTTGACATTATTTCTTTCATCACTTGAAATCTGTTGTTTAAATGTATGACATTTTCTTCCATTTATTCCCCCAGTTTCTTATGTTTTTAAATTTTATCTTCAAGGAAGCTTTAGGTTAACAGAAAAGTGACATACAGAATAAACATTTTACATATGGGTGATACATTTGTTTTAATTGATGTACAAATATTGAATAATTGCTATTAACCATGGTCAATGATTTACATTATGGCTTAATATATCAACATTTTTAATTCATCTAATGGTTTCATAAATACTTATTTTGGGAAAAAATTGACAATGTAAGGACAGTTTGGTAATTTCTAGATAGAACATTATATAAAGAAAAATGATTAAAATAGGCTTCAAAACGGCCAATACTTTTCTTCAAATTTCCATATGTTTAGATAATTCCAAATATGTGATCTTTGGGGCATTTAACTATATAAATGATGTTTTTTCCCAGACTACTTGAAACATAATTTTTCTGGTTATAGAAATCTACTTTATAACTTACCATTTGATGAGAATACCAATGCTGAGATTCTGAACAAAAAAATGCAAACATTTAAATTTGTCTGTTCCAGTACAAATGTATTAAATTATGAATGAAAGCATCATAATTGTGTAATATGGTCCACCATGTTTGTCTGATATACCTAGTATGAATCATGTAAACTAAAATCACTACTACTAATTTCTTATGACCCTACGTTAAGGAGTTTTTTACTATCCCATGTAAGTAGATCAAAGTGCCTCTAAATATGTGTTTTTTGCATCAGGAAGAAGCTAATTTGATAGGACATTGTTAAGAACTTATTAGGTCACAGCACTGAAGGAAAACTTGACAAAATTTTGAAGACAGTGATGCTTCCCTTACATTTCAAATAATACTTATTTCAATGCCACTGCTTCATGTGAAAATACAGTAAAGAAACTCCCCATAGGAGATTCCAATAGAAGAGCCTGAAAATACTTATTTTTACTAATTCATCTTTAATGGTGAGAGTGCAACCATATTGGTCAAACCATTGGATCAGTGTAGAGGTTGGCAGACATGGTCCACAGAAAAAATTTCTAAATAATTTCCTGGTACTTAGTGGCTGGTTTGTCCCTGTTTATGTCTCTGCGCTTTTCAAAGTGGTGTTTTATCTTTAATGGTGAGAGTGCAACCATATTGGCCAAACCATTGGATCAGTGTAGAGGTTGGCAAACATGGTCCACAGAAAAAATTTCTAAATAATTTCCTGGTACTTAGTGGCTGGTTTGTCCCTGTTTATGTCTCTGCACTTTTCAAAGTGGTATTTTATCTTAATTAACTTGAGATATTTCAAATCAAAGAACTGGTCAAGGCTTTCCATGTTGCCCTTTAAAAATGCAAAATGGGAGTGAAAAGATGAAAAATATCTGTGTTATAGATATCGGGTGGGGAATAGGTGCTTTCTGGCAGGGTGAAAAGTAAAAAAAAATACTAGCTTCAGAACTTTGGTAGAGACTAATAGATCATTTAAATGTACATTTATTTAAATATATATGTATATATGAATATATATATATATACATATATACAATATACACTCATAAGAATTCTGTTTTACTTTGGTCCCCAAAGAAAATATTTTCTCCCTATTAAGCTAAGGGAAATATCTAAGCACATACAAGACCTTCAGTTAAATCTATGTCAATACCCCTAATATACCCCTAATATAACTTCTGCATAAAAGCAGTAATATACTCATTAAATATAGCTGATAATCATATAATTAGTATGGATATTCCATGCATGGAGTACCATACATGAAAGAAAATAATACCTTTTTTGCAAGTAATTTATAATACACAAAATTATTTTGGTTGGCATTAACAAGATAGACAAAGCTTTCGATTCAACATCTGGTTTAAGGTCCCACTGATGCAGTTAAGATTTTGAATTTTATCAGTATCTTGCCCTGTCTTCAGATAAAAAATAATGCACATTACGTGGAACCTGAAATTATCCTTTCAAAGAAAGCTTAATGTACATTAGAGAGCTCTGATATTTTTAATTAAATAGAGTCTATGTATAAAGTAGAAGCTGGCTAGCATTAGTTAAAATTTAAATTATTTTATTTATTTTTCATTTGCAATATTCTAAGCATTGAAGAGATGTTGGGAAAAATCCAAAGTGCAAGCCAATTCCCGTTAGAATATCTCTGAATTCATTCACAACTTAACCCAGTCAATGGTTGTCCCTAAACCTCCACTCAAATGCTTACTAATAACTTCTGTGAATACAATCAATGTATATTTGCAAGCTACTCAAGAATAAAATTTATCTTCTGACTTGAATTTTTCTACACAAAGGTACAAAAACAAGAATTTGTATAAACTTACTGGGTACTTGTGATCTATAACTAGTAGATGTTTTAGAGCTAAGACTTCTTAATTTGGAGTCTAGAGACCATGGTTTTCCATTGATTTAATACAACCAGTATGTGAATTTGGATGGGAAAAATTACATCTTCATTTTCACTATTCTGTAACTGAAAATTAGCATTTCCTTTGATTTTGAAAATAAACAAAAGACGGTTATATCAGCCATAGCTATTCCTTAGTCAGCAATAGAAAATACAGATAATTGCATGCAGTATAAAACTTGTTGGAATTACCTTGAAATATTGTTTAGATTCATCTTACATTGAAATTGTGATAATTTTTAGACAAATAACATCTTGTTATCCAATGTCTTAATAATGCAGCATACATATTATTAAATTGTAAATATTAAAGATGTTTGAAAATTTTAAATAGAATTGGTTTCTATTGCAGTCATATATGTTTTGCTTTATGTATTTAAAAAACATCATTCTTGGAAGGGATCCATAGACTTCACCAGACTGCTATTTTTCTCTGTGGCACACATGCAAAACTATTTAAGAAATTCTTCTATATAATGGAAAATAGAAATGCAGATTTTAGATTATCTGGGTTTTAATCCTGGCTCTCCCCCTGCTTTGTATATGTGTGTGTGTGTCACTGTGATGAAGTCATTTAACATCTCTGTGCCCAGTTTCCTCATTTGTAAAAGGGCATATTAAAAAGTACCTATTTGACTTGGTTATTCTAAGGATTAAATAAGCTAATATATGTAAAGTGCTTAGAATAGAGACTGACACATAAATTACTGCTACCTGTTTTTAGTGAATTCACATTGTACTGGAATATAATGTACACATTCATGAAACTTAGCCATATGAGATGGCATGTAATGTGTAGAAAAATGAATAGTAAAAGTTTAGTTACTTCAAGAATCCAAAGAAAGGGAGAAATTATAGTTGTTTTTTTTCTTCTAAGTTGGCATCAAAGCTGTATTTAACAGAGGAGCTGCAATATCAACTTCAATTTCTGAAGGATTTAGCACATGCATGCATTGATGAGTAAGGAATGACTCTGGTATGTATTTTAGGGCCACTTCAGAGGGCCTTGAGTTCAGCTGATAGTCTCAAAATTTGCCTATAACTGCTGTCACTGTCATGTAAAACTATAATTCTTCCTACAGGCAAGTAAGAAAAGCAGTGTAGCAGGATATGGAAAGAATTGTTTCCTGAATCACCTGTGCATGGGTTCAAATATCATCCTTGTAACTTTGGGCAAGTTGATTAAAATCTCTGTTTTTTTCATATGAAATTCTGTCTGTTTATTCATTGAGCAAACATTTATTACTCATCTATTTTGTGTCAGATAGTTTGTGAGGTTCTGAGGATAAGGTAAATGAGATACATAGATCATCATGGGATTTAAAGTCTTTAAAATGGAGAAAATTTTACTTTACTAATAGGTATAAATTGTAGTCAACATTAAGAATATTATAGGATCATGTTCTAATAAGGCCTCAACAAATGGTAGCTAGTACACTGATAAATACTCTTAAAGATATTTTAAATGAGTGTCCAGTGAATTTAATTTGTAGACAGATTTAAAAACACTGATCTAGAGCAGTGGTTCTCACACTTGACTGCATATTAGAATCACTTGGAGAGCTTTACAAACTACTGATCATTGTCCCACTCCCAGAAATCCTGATTTACTTCAACTCAAATGTGACTTGGGCATTGGGATTTTTAAAAACTCCTCAGGGGTTATAACATGCAGTCAAAGTTGAGAGAATACCAAGCACCGAAATATACTAAATATACATGAATTTGCCTTTGTTTTCAGGTTCTATGCTAAATCTTTGATGTTGGCATTAATTTGGAACTTTGATAAATGCAACCTTGTAATGACAAAACTCCCTAAATGGCATAAAATTAGGGGAAATTAAGGGAGATTGGCCTATTCATTGATCATGGATTATTTTCTAGTGTTAAAATGATAGCTTACATGGATTCAGGTTTGTAAATAGCATCTGCCTATTTACATTGTGCCAGGAATTGTGATGAGGGTGTCATGTCATTGTTGTCATCCTTGTCATCATCATTTAAGCACTATTTATTGGGTTTCACTATGTACCAAACAACATTAGCTAGTATTTTAAATGCTTTATGAATACCAGTGTGCATGATTTCCACCTCTACAAGAGAATCATACAAACATTTCTACCTTTACTGGCCCTTCAATGCCTTTTCCCTTTCCATTAAAGACTTCCAAAAACAATCCACAACATCTCTACTCACTCAGGAAATAAAATTCATTGAAGACTTCAGGTTCTAGGAGAAAGTAAACTCCTCCATTTAAGATTATAAATAAAAGGTACTTGACATAGAAGCATTAAGCCTGTTATTCCTAAAAGGGACATCTGATCAGAAGAAAGGAAATAGTCAACAATGTTATGCCACTCATTTCTCCTCATGTAAAAAAGAAAGATTCTTAATATAATTTGTTAAATTCTAGGCACATATCTTTCAGAGAAGACTAAATGAAGGAGAAAATAGCTATGGCATATAAAGGTATAAGTTTCAGTTATCTAGAAAATTAAATTATGTGTACTATTATACAATATAATTCTTTGTGTAATGCAACAAATCTCCCTTGCTAGATTGCCATCTCTGAATTGTATTTTCATATCTTCTCAGTATTTATCTGAGGATGCTATAAAAGTCATTTATCACTATTCTTACTACGATTTTTTCTTGAGTATATAAAGTAATTAGAGCAGAATTTCCCTGTAAATGAGCTCCTTCTAGCAGACATTAATTTCATGTCATGAGCAAAAACCTTATGAACTTTGAAAAAAATGGAGTGAAATGAATATATATACTTTCTTTTCTTACAGGAATTCTCAGTACTTTTAATGTGCTCTTATATATTGTAACTTCCCAAAAGGAGAATACATTGTGTAACAGTTCCAAAAATTATTTGATTATTGAACCATTTATTTATGGGATAATCCATAGAACCCAGGCAAGAAAATATTTCTTTAGATATTTCTAATGAATAATGAAGGCTTTGGAAATTTCAGTTTACACTGACTTGAAGGGAAAAAAAGGAAATATAAGTGTAGCAAGGCTTGATTATCCTTCTCTCCAGTCTGAAACAGCATGTTTTATTGGTTTTGAGTGACCCTAAGATATATTCATATTCAATCAAGGTTAACCTGGATAAGATCCAGATTTCAGATACATATGGAATTGACACAACCCAGGAATGAGAGGCATCAGACCCAAAAGAATGGAAAAAATAAATGCTCCCATTTTAGGTACAGATATTTAAAAAGAACTGGGCCCTGCCATGGAAACCACATCAACATACAGAATGAATGAATGCCTACACATGCCTAAATGGTACTTGTGGATTTATATATATATTTGGCATTTACTGCTAGAGAGAGGCATACCAAGGAAAGGAGGGGCAGTAGGGACACTCCGACCCTGTGAAAAGGAATATTTTATCAATAACATTGCTTAGAATTATGGACACATGATTCTATTTTTTAAAAAGATGGACTTTTATGTAGTTTTACCATTGTTTTTAGATTCTCCTAAAGCAATATATCCCTTCTCTGCCTGCACCTAGAATAGATCGCTGTCACCACCCTAAACGTGTGTCCCATTGCTGTTAGAAGATTTCCTTAAATAAATCTCCATTTAAGATATTAAATTACTAACAAATATCCATATAATAATGATAAATTGATACATCTTTCAAAATAAAACAAATTTCTTCTAATACTGATTATTTTTAGTTATGTTAAGATTTATTATTTATAACTGAAAAATATGACAAAAATCAATAGACTCTTTTAAAAATGGCATGAATCTGACTGTAGAAAGGAGTAATTATAAACATTGACATTCTTATTTTGAAATTCACTCAATAAAACCTATTAAAATCAAGTGGACTGGGAGGTTCCGTTGCATGAGTTTACCCTGATATGGTCATGTACTTACTAAAGTAAGACTTAAATTTATTAAAACATTTATCTTTCATTTCTTATATTTTGTGTGTTTTTTTAAATTTTTTCAACTTTTTATTTTATTTTTTTAAAGATATTTACATTGCATAAATGTTACATAAAAAATATAAGGGATTCCTATATTGACCTGCTCCCCACACTGCCCACACTTACCCATATTAACAACATCCTTCATTACTGTGGTACATTCATTGGAATTGCTGAACACTTTTTGGAACATTGCCACTAATCATGTATTATAGTTTACATTGTACTTTATATTCTCTTCCACACAATTCTGTACATTATGGCAAGATATATAATGGCCTGTATCTGTCATTGCAATGTCATTCAATACAATCCCCAAGTCCTGAAAATGCTCCTGTATTACACCTGTTTTCCCTCTCCCTGACCTCAGAACCACCAGTGGCCACTGCCTCCACATCAATGATGTAAGTTCTTCATTTGCTAGAATCACAAAAATCTATAATAGAATGCCAGTAAGTCTACTCTACTCCATAGTTCATTCCACAATACTGAGGATTCTGGGATGGTGATATCTACTCCATCTCTAATTGAGAGGGGGTTTCAGTCCCATACGGCCGATGGATGGGACTCTCTTGCTTGCAGTTATAGACTCAGTTCCTTGGTATGGTGGTTGTACTACATCACCTCATTGTTAGTTGTCCTGGATGAGTCCAATGAACTGGAGAGTAAGTGTTGCAACTCCATTGAGGCTCACGGTCCAGCTGGCATATGGATAATCCAAAGATTCAAGTCCCTTGGATGTACACCTATCAATTCCAGCACTGACTGTAGGTTCAACTAGAAGGGAATGAAGAGCCGTATATAGGGAAGCCATAACTGAGTCCAATTCTGTCACACTGGGAACACAAACACAATATAAGGACCACTGGCAAGGTTTAAAAAAACACAAAAAACTCATGGCTCTCTGCACTGACCATAGTGCCTGGGTGACTCCAGAACTTTCAGGTGCCCTGCTATTTGGGGTACTGTCTAATTTGGCAGTCAATGAGATCCTGCTGAGATGTGCATAAGGGTAACCTCTGGAATGACATGTTAACCCAATTTGAAGTCTTTTAGCCATATTAACTTATTTGTCTTTTCCTTTTCCCCCTTTAGGTAAAGGTCTTTTTCCAGTTGCATTGCTAGTTGGTGATTGGTAGTAATCCCTTGGTGCCAGGGATGCTTATCCTCGGGAGTCATGTCCCATGCTGGGCAGAAGTTATTGCATTTATATGCTGAGATCAAATTAGAGAGAGGCCTCATTTGAGCAACAAGGATGCTCTCAGGAGGTAATGTTTAGGCACCCTATAATTCAATGCTAAGGTTCAATTTCTCTTTTTTTTTAAGATTTACTT
>JAQZBX010061892.1:0-17007 GCA_029593785.1 Cabassous unicinctus
TATTCCTCTGTTTTTTTTTTTTTTTAATAGCAGCCAGTCTAATGGGTGTAAGATGGTATCTCATAGTAGTTTTGATTTGCATTTCCCTAATAGCTAGTGATGTTGAGCATCTTTTCATGTGTGTTTTAGCTATTTGTATTTCTTCCTTGGAGAAGTGTATTTTCAAGTTGCTTGCCAATTTTTTCAGTGGGTTTTTTGTATTTTTATTTTCAAGGTAAAGGATTTCTTTATATATGCTGGATATTAGGGTCTTATCAGATATATCATGGCCAAATGTTTTCTGCCATTCAGAAGGCTGTCTTTTCACTTTTTTGATAATGTCCTTTCAGGTGAAAAAGATAATTTTGAGGAGAACCCATTTATCCATTTTTCTTTCACTGTTTGTGCTTTGTGTTGGAAGTTCATAAAGCTGTTTCCTATTACAAGGTCCTGTAGATGCATCCCTATATTATCTTCCAAAGTCTCTGTGGTCTTGGCTTTTATATTTAGATACTTGATCAATCTTTGATTGATTTTAGTATAAGGTGTGAGTTGGTGTTCCTCTCTCATTCTTTTGGATATGGATATCCTGTTTTCCAAGCACCATTTGATGAAGAGGCCATTCTTTCCCAGTGGAGTGAGAATGGAGGGCTTGTAAAAAATCAGATGTCTGCATATGTGAGGATCTCTATCAGAACTCTCAAGTTAGTTACATTGGTTGTTGTCTATCCTTGTGCCAATACCATGCCGTTTTGACCATTGTAGCTTTGTAGTGTGTTTTAAGGACAGGTAGTGTGATTCCTCCAATTTCAATTTTCTTTTACAATATGTCTTTGGCTATTCAGGGCCTCTTACTCTTCTGAATAAATTTTGTAATGAGATTTTCCAATTCATTAAAAAAAATGTTGTGTTGATCTTTACTGGGATTGCATTAAATCTGTAGATCAATTTGGGTAGTTTAGACATCTTAATCTTATTTTGTCTTCCTATCCATGAACTGGGAATATTCTTCCATTTATTATTATTTTTATTTCCTTTAACAGTGTTCTGTAGTTTTTTAATGAAAATTCTTTACATCTGAATTTAAATTTATTCCTAGGTATTTGATTCTTTTAATTACTATTGTAAGTGATATTTTTTCTTCATTTCCTCCTCAGATTGCTCATTATTGGTGTACACAAATGTTACTGCCTTTTAAGGATTGATCTTAGAGTCTGTGAATTTACTAAGCTCATTTATAAGTTTAGGAACTTTGTTTATAGATTTTTAAAGGCTTTCTATGTATAGGATCATGTCATCTGCAAACAGTGAAATTTTGACTTCTTCCTTTTCAATTTGGATGCCATTTATATCTTTTTTCTTGCCTCAGTGCTCAAGCAAGTACTTCTAAGATAATGTTAAATAAGAGCAGTGATAGTGGGAAAACTTGTTTTGTTCCTGATCTTAGAGGAAATCTTTCAGGATTTCACCATTGAAGATGATGTTAGCTGTGGGTTCTTCATATATACCCTTTATCATGTTCAGAATGTTTCCTTCTATTCCTATATTTTGTATTGATTTTATCAGGAAAATGTGCTGTATATTGTTGAATGCTTTTTTGGCATGTATAGAGCTGATCATGTGATATTTTTCTTTTGATCAATTTATTTACTCCAACCTTGGTCATGTCCCACCAAAGTAATCTAATCAAAAGTCTCCACCTATAGTAAGTTCATATTTACAGGAATGGATAAGTTCTAAGGAAATGGTTTTATGCAATCCATCCAGCTTCAAACTGTCCCAGGGGACATCCCAGAAAGAGGCTGCAGTGCTACAGTTCTCTAGTTTTTGTGATGCCTCCATATCACCCAGTAATGTCTGTAAACAAGGCCAAAGATCACTCTTCCTCAGTAAACTAATCATAGTAAAATCTCCAAGAGGCCATGGGTGTGAGTTGAAAGAAAGAAGGTAATGTGATAGAAGTGGGGAACATAGGCATTTCAAGTATTTCCTCCTGTAACTTGATTGGGACTTCAAGGCCTGTTTTAGCATGATTTCACCCTTACCACTTCCATTTGAAGATGGAGCATTGTTCTTGTATAATGTAGATTAGAAGATCTACAGGCTTAGAAATATTAGGATCTTAGAATGGATTTTTGAACTTTAAGGTCTGTCCATACTGCAGCTCCATCTATCTGAACAACTATGAGTCATTCACTTTTAGATCAGATATTACTGTGGGTCACATTACTGCCACTGAACATGGATCCTTAAAAACAATAGTAATGATCAGTTCCTCTTTTGGCAGGAGCCAAGTTTGCACTTAATCATCAAATACAATGTGAACTTGGCTACCATAATGGAAAGTAGAGTCAGAGTGGATGTCAGAATAGTCTGACTTGCAGAAACTTATGGCGTTGAATAGTTTATTATTTGGCACCTACAAGTAAAATAGATGGGCATTCTACTAATTTATTGTTTGATCTGTGTAAGCAGAAGAGTTCTAGTTCAAGTCTAATTTGAACAAGAACAACAGCAAAAAAGTCATAAACTCTAAAGCAATTCCTGGACTTGAGACAGTTTAAAGACCCCAAATCCTTTGAATGAATAGAAGAGCAGTCCTCTTAGGAAAGGACTCTTCTATACTATTAATCTTTATCACATCCTTCCCAAAAGGACATAAGGCTTTTTACGGGGATGTCATTGGGGAAATGAAAATGTTCAGCCATTTTCTGGATTGCTGGCTTTCAAATGATATTAATTCCTGGAGACCTGAAATGCCATTGTAGTCACCCTGTCAAGATAAGAGATTTTGAACTTCAGGTGATCAATAGATATTTACCTCAGTTCCAGAATGCATGATTGGGATAGACTTACTCAGTAAGAGAAAAAGCCTCCAATTGGTTCCCTGATGTATAGAGTAGGGCTTTCTATGATATGAAATTCTTCTAGCCAACAAAATAACAAAATAAATACCACATTCCTGGAGGAATTTCAGATATTAGTGCCAGAATCAAGAACTTGAATGATGCAGGGATATTGATTCCCACCACATCTCCCTTCAATTCCCTTATTTGTTCTCCACAGAAAATAGAGGGATCTTGGAAAATGACACTTAATTAGCATAACCTTAATGAGGTAATGACTCTAATCAAAGTTGCTGTTCCAAATGTGACATGATTGCTTGAAAAAAAATCAAGATATTCCCAAGTGCATAGAATGAAGTTACTGATCCAGCAAATACTTTCTTCCTCAATACCTGTTAATAAACACCACCAGAAACAGTTTCATTTCCTTCCCACCCCATTTTCAGGAAGAGCAACTTGTCCTACCTCAGGGTAACTGCAATTTTCAATCCCCATGTTGTAATACAGTTTGCAAGAACTTGATTATCTTTCTCTTTCACAAGACATCACAATGGTCCATTATATTTGTATATCATGTTTATTCCATCTAATGAGCAAGAAGTAGCTACTTTTCTATTCATTTTTACACTATGTCAGATCATTAAAGATAAATTAAACAAAAATTCTACCTTAGTGAAATTTCTAGGCATCCAATACTGTGGGATATGTGAAAATATCATTTCTGAGGTGAAGATTCATCTGACCCTTCCTATAAGAAAATAAGTGGTGTAAAGCTTACAACCACCTGGCGGAGGTAGGTAATGGTAATGAGGGTTTTTTCCTTGTTTTTTAATGAATATGTTTGCATATATTCATAAAGCAAACATCTTTGTTTTTCCCTCTCTTATCTCCTTACCATATCACAAAAGTTGTAATAACTCTTTCATAATATTAAATTTGAAGGATATTAAGGATGAGAGTGACTAAAACCCAAGGACATACATCATCATTTGAGGAAAGTGTTACTGTGTTTCCAGTTGTAAACAAAACAATTGAATTTTGTTAGACAAAAACACTACTATTATGGTCTTTATATAGAGATAAGTAGGGTTTAAGAGATCTGTGTGGGTTCCAAAATGAAAGAGAGTGGTTAATTATATGCATCTGCTTGTCTAGTATATGGTGTCTATTGTTTGGTCAAGCAAGCACTGGCCTGTTTGTTATTGTAAGCATTTCATAGAGATATTTAAAACATTAGTCAGTTTGTTGCATCCGTGGCTGATTATATCTGCAATAAACAAATGAAATTGCCTTCAGCAAAGACATGAATCACCTCATCCAATCATTTGTATGTCTTAAAGCAAGAACTAAGGATTTCAGAAGGCAGAGAGAAGAATTTCTATCTCTACTTATGAAATCACATTCCTCCTTGGGATTTCAATGTCACCTTCACTGAGCTTTCAATTTGTTGTCTACCCAATGGAATTCAGACTTGGCAATCCCCAGGGTTGTGTGAGGAAATGTTTATAATAAATATCTTAACATTTTCATATATAATATGTCTTGTTTACATATCTCTAGATAACTCTGACTATTATAACAAACAAGTAAGAATAAAGGGCAGTGAAATAATTAAAGTTAAAAAGAAACACGTAACAGGAAGCCCATAATTTCCTATCCAGTAACATAATCTTTTAAAGTGTAGGGGTATTTAAGGCATTCACAAACAAACAAATCCTGAAAGAGTTCATCACAAATAGAAATGATCATCACTAAATATTCAAATGAGATTCTTAGGGAGAAGGAAATTGATATAAGTTAAAAAATTGGATTAGGTTTGATTGTGCTGGACTGTGAGGGGGGAGTAGGTTGGGGATGTTGAGTTGGACTATCCAAGGAACTGGGGGGAGGTTTGGGGATAGGAACAGGTGAACTCTGGGGATTTGCAGGACTATGGTTAAAACTACAATGTTGAGAATTTCCTTTTGGAAAATTTGTCAGAGGAGGGTTATTGTCACAAGTTGTCAGATGTCTGTGGGGGTATGTGGGGCAGGGTGCAACTGGGACACAGTTCTATGGAAGATATAAGTGTTCATCTTGTCATAGTGTGTTGTACCAGTGGGTGGAGACCAACACAGTAAACAAGAAAATGTCAGACTCCCATTCTGGAGTGTACTTGTCAATTAGAGTGACAAGAATCCCTTGAGAATATTAGGCAGTACCTAAAAAAAGAAAACAGACCAATATTTGAAGCCCTCTATATTACTGCAAGTAGCTAGGATTCATATTCTTCACAAATTGAAACTTAGTGTTTACCATAGGTTTAAAGGAGAGGGGGAAGGAAGAATAGCATAGATGGAACATGGGGCATTTTTAGGGCATTAGAATTGTTCAATCTTGAAAATGTTATTAATAGGGGAGAGAAGAAATGAGGGAGGGTGATGGGTATATGTGAATCCCCTACATCCTGTATGTGACTTTTCTGTATCTTAAAGCTTCTTTGAAGATAAAATGAAAATAAGACCCTGGGGGAATATATGGAAGAAAATATCACTTTACATACAAGACAACAGAACTTACAGTGATAAAAGACACAGTGTATATTTTTTTTAATATTTTTATTATTTCAATTTTTTTAATTTTTTTGTATTTTATTTATTTCTAAAATTATTTCATTTTCTTAATAATTTTATATACTTATTTTGTTGTCTTAATTTTGGAGAGGTTCTGGATCACAGAAGGATGACAAAATGTCAGGGGATGATCACTGGTGCAGGGTGTCAGTGATGGGGGGATATATGGGAAAGTGTTCTCCTGAAGCATGACTCTAACTGATATGAATATGTTCAAATGTACATGGGTCATTGCCTCAGTGGGTGAAGATCCACAAGTTAATCAAAAGAATGTTGAATTCCCATCCTGGGGAGTTCTGCAAATTCTCTCATAAGATAGCAAGAATCCCAAAGTACAAGGGCATTACCTAATGAAGGAAGACAGACTATTATGCTAGACACTTAATATTGATGATTATACTAATGAACATTTTCTTGCAAAACTGAAACATAGTCTATTATTATATACTGCCTAAAAGTTACCTCCTGAAAGCCTTGTTTTTGCTCAAATGTGACCTCCCTCTAAGCCACCTCAGCTTATAAATGCACTAACTTTCCCAGAGCATGGTAACAAGGAATTATTACCAAGTGACAACTATCAATCCATCTGGAGTAAGACCTTGACCAAAAGGGGGAAATGGTAAATAAAAATTAATTTTTATGGCTAAGATATTTCAAAGTGAGTCGGGAGGTCATTCCAGAGCTTACTTGTATGCAAATCTCAGTAGTATGTCATGGACTGACACAGCAATCAGTGCTTCAAATAACAGGTTTTCTGAGGACTCTAGAGAAATCCAGAAACTATAAGCAATGTAGAAAGCTCAGGAATTCAACACCATGTCAGTGTGCCTTACTTTGGAATTTATGCTTCCGAGTATTACAGAGTTAGACTCATTTATAAGTTCTCTACCTGTGGCTCTTTTGTCCTTTTTATTTGAAACTATAATTAGCATTATACTTGATAAATATATGTTCCAGAGAATTAAATCTTTCATATGCCCATGTGCCAGTCATGCTCTGAATTTCAGCAAAGTTGCAATATCTACTCTTCGGTTCATTGGACTCACCAAGAACAACTAACAAGGAGATGATGATGGACAACACCCATCCCAAGGAATAGAGAGTGTCTGCAGCTGCAATCAAGATAATTCCATTCATCTTCACCAAGGCATTTAAGGTCCCTCTCAATTAGAAACAGAGTGGGCATCACCATTCCCAAATCCTCAATATTGGGGAATGAACAATGGACTAAATAAACACTATTATTCTACAATAGAATTATTATTATTCTGGCAATGGTAGAACTATTGTCATTGACCTAAAGGCAGTGGTCATTAGAGGCTCTGAGGATTGGAACAAGAAACGATAGTTGTAATATGGGGACATTTTGGGGAATTTGATGTTATCCTGCAAGATATTGCAATGACAGATACAGGCCATTGTATATGTTGTCATAACCTACAAAATTGAGTGTGACAGAGTGTAAACTATTATGTTAACTGTAATCCATGGTTAGTAGCAATGTTTCAATATGTGTTCATCAATTGAAACAAACTTATCATACTAATGAAAGATGTTGTTAACGTTGGAAATTGCGGGAGAAGGAGAAATTAGGATATATGGGAACCCCTTATATTTTTGTAACATTCATGTAATCTGAAGCTACTTTAAAAGTAAAAATGATAAAAATAAAATGTTAAAATAGAGAAAACTGTGCGTGTTGGTTTATATGGGAAGTCTGTACTTTCTGCATGATTTTTCTGTAAACCTACAACAATCCAATAAAAAATTTAATGCCAAACATAAAATTTGGTCAGCATATGTACAGAAATAACACCAGAGCATGAGTGAAGGAATAATTTATTTTATTTTTATTAATTTATATAAAAGGTAATTGTTTAAATTCATAGTAGTAATAATAATTTGAAAAGCATGTGGATAAATGAAATAATGACAACAATTTGCCACAACAATGAGAGGGAGGAATTTGGACACTCTATTGTAAAGTGTCCTCAATAAATTTAAAGTGGTATAGTGTATTTTTGAAGTGGGATTATACTAGCTAAAATTCATTCAAAACTGTATGACAAATCCCCCCCAAATTAAAAGGAATAAAATTTAATGTCAAGAATGAAATAAAAATGTAATCATATAAAACTTTCATTTAAAATGAAAATAGGCAGAAGACATGGCATGGGACAAATAAATCCAATAATTACAAAACTGTTACAGTCATGATAGATATTAATGCAAATTTAAATGTGATGGTCTAAACAACACTCAACATCATGGGCCAGTTTCAGTGTAAAATAAGTTTAATTTATGACAAATACATTGTCAAGTTGGATAAATACACAAATCCAAATACATATTTTGCAGAAGAAACTCACTTTATAAATACATACACAGATGTATGTTATAGATTAGAGAAAGAGATACCATGTTAACATTAATCAAAAGAAAGCTTGACTTACTATATTAATTTGAGAAAATTCAGAATTTAGAACCCAAAGGGTTATCAGGGATAAATAGAAGTTTTGCATTATGATGATGGAGCCAATTTTCGAAGAGGAAATGACAGTTCTTAAATATATATGCACCTAAAAACAGAGCTTCAAAATATGTGAAGAAAAACTAATAGAATTGACAGGATAAATAAATAAATCCACTCTTCACTTGATGACTTCATCAATCATCTTTCATATATGAAAGATCAAGCAGTTATAAAATCAGTTAGGGTTAGAGGGGCAAGATGATGGCAGTGTGAGGAGCACCAAGAGTCAGCTCATCCTACAGGGTAGTTAGTAATTACCCAGAGTTATCTAAAGAACCTGTTTTGGAGTCTAGAAAAACAGTAGAGCATCTTACAACATCCTTGAAAGAATGGAAGGAGATGGCTGTCAGCCTGCAGTGAAGCTTCATGTGTAGATCACTCCATCCCTTGGAGATTGGTGTCCATCCTCTAGTGGTGGCACAAACTGACTTGAAGGCTATCCAATGGCTAGAGTTGGAAGCTCCATTCCCCAAAAACAGAAGTGAGAAAGACAGACATTCACTGACTTCAGCTACTGATTAGTAAATTTCGCTGGCTATGGTATGATCCTAAGAACAGTGAAAGTTTGAGCCTGTCAAAGTCAGAAAGAGGCTGCTAGCCAGCAATTTACCTCCACTCCAGCCTTGAGGGGAAGCAGAGCTGATTGAAAATAGCAATGTTTGTGAGGACACACAGTAAGAACTGGCTTCTTTTCACCCAGATTAGATTGCAGCCTTATTCTAAGCCCCATCCCCACCTCTGGCAGGGAGGAAGCTGGCAGTAATAGCACCAGCCTCCATGGGCAGCTGCAAATGTTCAGCCAACATGGACTGGATAGTCAGACAAACAGGGCTCCATCTCCACTCACCAACAGAATAGGAAGGGAGCTGTATTCCCTTTGTCTCTCTGGGCAACTGCAGGTAATTTCAGCCGGCACAGACTGGCTTGTTGACTGTTTTCAACTCCATCCCTCCTTCACAGTGGATAGGAGCTACTGGTGTTTCCTCACCCTCTCTCAGGAGCTGCAGGTGCTTTTCACTGGCACAGCCTGGATAGTTGAACATGTGGGGTTCCATCCCTGCTCTCCAATAAGATAGGAGTGAAGCTGTATTTCCTCTGTCTGTCTGGGCAACTTCCAGTGCTTTAATCCTGCAAAGGCTGGTTGTTGAGCATCCTTGAATTTATTTCCCTTTGCATATGATAGGAGGCAGCTAGTGTTTCCTCACCCTTGCTGAGCACCTGCAGGTGCTTTTGGATGGTACAAACTGGACTGCTTGGCGCCTGAGTCTCCACTTCCGCCCCATTAGGAGAAGAGGAAGCTGATGTGTCCCAGCCTCTCTGGGCAACTGCAGGTGATTTGGGGCCACAAGGATTTGTTTGTTGAGTGCTTTGGATTCCATCCCACATCCCACCATAGGATAAGAGGAGACAGGTGTTTGGTCAGCCTCTCTGGGCAACTGCAGGCAACTGCAGGCCCTTTCAACTGCACAGACTAGATACTCAGAAACCTAGCCCTAACACCAGTAGGATAGGAGGGGAGATATGTTTCATCAGCCTTTCTGGGCAACTTCAGGTCCTTTGGGCCCACATGGCCAGGTTTGTTGAGTGTTTCGAACTCCAATCTGACCTCTTATAGGATAAGAGGGTGCTGGTGTTTCCCCAGACTCTCTGTGTAACTGCAGGTGCTTTCAACCCACACAGACAGGTTTGTTTAGTGACTTCAATTCCATCCCCACTTATCATAGGATTTGAGGGGGCTGGTGTTTCCCTAGCCTCTCTGGGCAACTGCAAGCTATTGCAGCCCACATAGAGTGGAAACTCAGACACCTGTAGCTCCATCCTTGTCCCATAAGCAGGATAGGAGGGGAAATGTGTTTCCTTAGCTCCCGTGGGCAAATGTAGGTGCTTGCAGCTGTTACAGAATACTTTGTTGGGTGCCTGTTACTCCATCCTCAACATTTAAAGTGCAGAAGGGACAGGAATCCCTCAGCCTCTCATGGAAAATGCAGGCACTTTTGGCCCTCATGGATTAGATTATTGGGCACTCTGTATAGTGCTCTCTTCCCTTTGCAGGGGTAGAGGGGCAAAAACTCCACTAATCTACCTGGTCAACTGTGGTCAGTTTTGGCCTTCATGACTTAATTTACTCCCCATACCTGCAGGTCCATCCCTGCCCAGGCAGGAGAAAAAGGAGAGTGAAGCTGCAAAAATCTATCTGGGCAATTGCAGATGGCCTTGACCTTCACAGCCTGGACCACAACACACAGCTGCAGCTCTGGCTTAACCACTGGCAGAAGAGTAGGATGGGAGAAGCTTCATCATTTCCTGAAACAACTTGGGCAGCTTCAGCCTTCCCAGCTAACAGTACTAACTACATAATTGGTTCCTACTACACAATTATCACGATAAAAAGGTCAAGGAAGCCATAACCTATAGAAAAAAACTGCACCCAGAATAAATATATCTAGTAAGCCAGATGCCAAGACAGCAACAAAAAATTCCAATTCATATCAAGAAACAGAATGTTGTGGCCCAACACAAGCCTCCAGAAGACATAAAGGAGGTGAGATAATTAATTATAGATGTTCAAAAAATCTTTACAAATTCAATGAGATGGTTAAAGAAATTAAGGATATTAAGACACTGGGTGAGCACAAAGAAGAATTTGAAAGCATATATAGAAAAATAGCAGCTCTTATGGGAATGAAAGGCACAGAAAGAGAAATAAAAAATACAATGGAGGCATATAACAGCAGATTTGAGAAGGAAGAAAAAAGGATCAGTGAGCTTGAAGACATGGACTCTGAAAGCAAATATACAAAAGAACAGATAAAGGGAAAAAATGGGAAAAAAATGAACAGGGTCTCAAGGAAATAAATGACTGCAAGAGACATGCAAATATTCTTGTCATAAGTGTCTCAGAAGGAGAATAGAAGCAAAAAGTGGGAGAAGGAATATTTGAAGTAATAATGGTAGAAAATTTCCCAGCCCCATTGAAGGATATAGACTTCCATACCCAAAAAGCAAAATGTACTCGCATCTGAAAAAAACCAAGTAGACCTACTCCAAAACATATACTAAACAGAGTGTCCAATATTGAAGACAAAAAAAGATTAAATTTTCAGAGCAGCAAAAGAAGAGCAATGCATCACATGCAAGGGACACCCAATAAGATTAAGTGCTGATTTCTCATCAGAAACCATGGAAGAAAGAAGGTAGTGATATGATATATTTAAGATACTGAAATATAAAAACTGCCTGACACTGGTATTATACCTGACAAGATTTTCTATAAAAGATGAGAAGGGTTTAGAATATTCACAGATAAACAGAAAATGAGAGTTTGTAACCAAGTGACTGGCTTTGCAGAAAAAATTAAAGGGAGTACTATAATCTGAAAAGAAAAGACAGGAAAGATAGGCTTGGAAGAGAGTACAGAAATGCCTGATTATAACAGTAAAAGTAATAAAAAAAAGTGGTGAAAATAAAATATGACAGATAAAACCCAAAGATCAAAATGGGTGAAGAAAGAGTTGTCTTTACAGTAATAACATTGAGTGGTAATGGATTAAACTCCCCAATCAAAAGACAAAGACTGTCAGAATGGATAAAAAAAAATATTAACCATCTATATCCTGTCTACTAGAGACTTACCTTAGACAAAATGATACCAATAGATTGAAAGCCAAGGGCTGGAAAAGGTATTCCATGCATTCATTAACCAAAACAAACAAACACAAAAACAAACAAACAAAAAACAACTATAGTAGCTTTACATATATCAGATGAAAGAAACTTTAAAGAAAACTATTATTAGAATCATGGAAAAACACTATATATTAATAAAAGGAGCAATTCACCAGTCATCATAAGTGTATATGCACCTAACCATGATGTCCCAAATCACATGAGGAAAACTGGCAAAATTGAAGGCAGAAATAGGTAACTCTGCAATAATTGTTTGAGACTTCAATACACTGCTCTCAGCATTGTACAGAAAGTCTGGCAGAGGATCAATAAAGAAAGAAAGCTTGAATAATATGAAAAATGGACTAGACCTTAAAGGCATATATGGAACACTTTGAGCACTTTGTTTTCTTGTATTGTCTTTCATGGTAATATTTAAACATTTTTACTAGGGATCTTATTTGTTTTCATAATGGATACTTTTATGACTTTTTTCATTAGTCTTCTGCAAAACACAAGCTCCTTTTTAAACCAAATGAACTGACCAGGACCTGGCTACAGGGAAGTAGTCTTCTAACACAACCACCATGAGCTGTGCTGGGGAATGTTTGCTGGAATGTTTCAACCTCTTAAATCTCTAAACAACAAACATCATCCAGTCCTTTTTAAATTAGTTAAAACATTATTTTCCTTTAACAATAGTGGTTGTCCTTAACTTAAACACTTAACTTAAACAACTTAGGGCAATATTCTGGCCAAGGCAGGGGTGAGAGTGTGGCATGCCCAGTCCTCACTCTGGCAGGATCCCTCAAAAAGGTGCTGCCAGAGCAGGCACCAACTTAGGGGAAGAATGCTCCTGGCTGAGAGCAGTAAGGGAAATGACTCTTGCCCAGTTTTCCTTCTTTTTCCCCACATCAAACTTTCTCTCAACACAAAGGGTAACAATTGTGGCCTTGGAACATAAGAAGGACCATGAATGCCAGTGGGCTTTCTGCCTTCTTCACTGGGAACACTTCTCCCTAAGCCTATGGTCTGGCAGGAGTGGCAAAATCTGGGGTAAAGGCTGTGGCCAGCAGCCCTTTTAAAATACACTTCCAGCTTGGAAAATGGAGGCAATCTTTGTACCGCTCTGTAAGCCTCTGAAGCTTGGCTGTGGTCTCTCTCACTCCGTTGGTTTCTTCCTGCAGAACAGGCTATCCCAGCACATTGCCCATTTCTAAAGATAGCCCGGCTTTAAGGCTTTTTAGAGCCAGATACACCCAACAACATGCTAATCTTGCTGCCAAGGTTTCAATGCTGAAGATGAAATGGCACAGGCAGTAGCAAACTTATGGGGCTTTGGTATATTCTGTAAGACCTTGAAGGGACTGACACACAAAGATATTGTCCTTTCTTGAGGAATGAGTACCAAATAATTGAAAACTTACTTTAAACTGATATTTCAATTTTATTCCTTTTTAAAAATATATATTATTATTTTAAAGATACTTAGATTACAAAAATGTTACACAAATAATATAGGGATTCCCATATGCACTGCTCCCCACAGCTCCCACACCCTCCCACATAAATAACATCCTTCATTAGTGTGGAACATTCATTGTAACTGATAAACACATCCTGGGGCATTGCCACTGAGCATGGACCATAGTTCTTATTATAGTTTACAAACTTTCCCACTCAATTTTGTAGGTTTTATGAAGATATATAGTGGCATGTATTTGTCATTGCAATGTCATTTAGTATGATCCCCAAGTTCCAACAAAACCCCTGTATTATACCTGTTTTCCCTCTCCCTGCCTGCAGAGCCTACAGCAGCCACTGTTTCACATCAGTCTTGTAATTTCTTCCATTGCTAGAATCACAATAATTCTATAGTATAATACCAATAAGTCCACTATAGTCCATAGTTCATTCCCCAATCCTGAAGATTCTAAGATAGTGATGTCCATTCCACCTCTAATTGAGAGGAGCCTTTGATAGCATACAGCCAATGTATGGGACTCTCTTGCTTGCATTTCCTTGGTATTTCGGTTGTCAATTCTTACCTCCTTCTTAGTTGTCCTAGGTGAGGTCAATTAACTGGAGAGTAGGTGTTGCAATTCCACAAAGGTTGAGGGCCCAGATGGCATATGGACAGCACAAAGATTCAAGTCTCTTGGATGTACACCTACCAACTCCAGGACCAAGAATAGGTTCAAGTAGAAGGGACAGATGAGCCATGTGTAGGGAAGCTATGACTGAGTATAACTCTTTCACTCTCAGGAGCACAAACTCTGAAGTAAGACCCACTTATGAGTCACCAAACTCCAGAGCTATCTGCTCTGACCAGAGGGCCTGTTTGTCTCCAGAGCCTCAGGACACCCACCATCTGGGTTAGTATCCAATTTGGCAGTCTATGAGATCCTGCTGAGATGTGCATAAGCATTATATCTGGGATGACCTCTTGACTCACTTTGAAGTCTCTTAGCTATATAAACACTTTTGTCTTTACCTGTTCCCCCTGTTATTTGAGGTTTTTTTTCCAGTTGCATTGCTAGTTGGTGCTTGGTGGTAATCCCTTGGTGCCAGGATGCTCATCCTTGGGAGTAATGTCCCATGCTGGGAGTAAAGTAATACATTTATATGCTGAGATTGCCTTAGAGAGAGGTCACATTTGAGCAACAAGGAGGATCTCAGGAAGCAACTCTTAGGCACCACACAACACTAGGCTAAGTTTCAGTTTCAAGAGCAAACTTTCACAAGCATAGTCATCAATATCCACTGCCCATCAATGGACAATCTTCTTTCACCACTCATTGCACCTGCCTTCGGGGACTGTTTTTGCTCTATTAGAGATTGTGGCAAAGCTCTCCAGGATGGGAATTCAATATTCTTTTGGTTATTATGTGAATCTACATCCACTGTGACAATGCCCTATGAACATTTGAACACAATCATATACCTCATATGTATGTCCAAGTGAACTTCCTCCCATGTATCCCCCATCACTGACACCCCACACCAATGATTCTCTCCTGCCACAGATGTAACCCTTCTTTGTTCTGATACTTCTTCAAATATGAATCCAATAAAATAATCAAATACAATTCATAGGAAAATGAAATAATAATGAAAGGTTTAAATATAAGAAATAAAGTAGATAAAATTTCTAAAAAACTAAAAATAAAATAAAATTTAAAAATTGGGATATTAAAATAATGAAAAATATTTTTAAAACCATTTGACATTTTGCCCTTCATCATTGTAATATCTGTTGTCCTGTATGTGCTGTGAAATTTTCTGCCATTTATTCCCCAGTGTCTTAATTTTTTTCATTTTGTTTTAAAGAAGATTTAGGTCATGATAAAGTCACAGAATACAAGGGACTCCCATATTTCCAACATCCTCCCATTTTTCCCCTTCCTGTATTAATACCTTTTTATATATGGATGGTATATTGGTTACGACTGATATACAAACAGTGAAACATAGCTACTAACCATGGTCAATGTTTTACATTATGTTTTATATTTTAGAATGCAAACTTGTTTTAATTTTCCTGATATTTAACATGGCCTGTGTCCATCATTGCAAGATCATGTAGAACACTTACATTGCACCCTAAATACCCCCTGTTCTATCTATTCTATTACTCCCACCCCTCCCCTTGTGGCCAACAGCGACCACCTGACTTCACTCCTTTGTATGACAAGGTTCATAGGTACTAGGAACAACATTGACAACACTGGATTGTCCTCCCCTATTAGGAATCACCCATGCTCTCAAGAGATTCCTGCTCTTCTGTTTGAAAACCAATTGATCCTCCCCAGGATGGGAGTACAACTACTTCCCACTCATTATGTGGGTCTCCACCCAATTATACAACACATTATGACAAAATGATCACCTGCACACTCCCTAGAAGCTTGCCCCAGGAGTGCCCTAACCTGAATGTCTCCCCACTGCCAACACCTCAAACCAGAAACCCTTCAATGTCATATTGCCATAACAGCGTTCCCAACTTTGTAATTTTAACCACATACCCACCAATCCCCAGTGTTCACCTGGTCCCTCTCCCAACCCCACCCAAGTTCCATGGACTGTCAAACCCACCATCCCCACTCTACCCAACTGTCAATCCTATACCACACAAACCAATAGCATCACTACACTCTTGTAATATACCTTCAGTGCCCAATTACACACTTTCATTTTACCATAGATTAGACCCATATGGGCATTGGCTCGCAACCTTCTTCTCCCTTTCTATTTCCTGTAAACCTATCTTCCAGACAAATCTTTCTGAGTCTGCTTGATTTGTTTAATTCATATCAGTGATGTTATGTAATATGTGTCCTTCATTGACTGACTTGCTTCACTCAACATAAGATCCTCAAGATTCATCCATGTTTTCCCATTTGTTAGCACTGTATTCCTTCTTACAAGTGAGTAATAGTGCACTATATGATTGTACCACATTTTGTTTATCCACTCATCTGTGGATGGGCATTTGGGTTGATTCCAAGTTTTTGCAATAGTGAATAATGCCACTATGAATATTGGTGTGCATTTATCTGTTTGGGACCTTGCTTTCAGTGCTTCTGGGTATATACCCAGCAATGGACCGCTGGATCATATGGCAATTTATAGTTAATTTTTTGAGGAACCGACAAACTGTCCTCCACAATGTCTGTATTATTGTACATTCCCACTAGAAGGGGATGAGAGTTCTCATACCTTCCCATCCTCTCCAACACTTGTAGTCCCCAGTTATTTTAATAGCCAACAGTTTAGAGGGTGTAAGATGATATCTCACTGTAGTTTTCATTTGCATTTCCCTAATAGCTAATGATGCTGAGCATCATTTCATGTGCTTTTTAGCCATTTGTATTTCTTCCTTGGAATAGGGTCTTTTCAGGATACCTGCCCATTTTTTAAATGGGTTGTCTATCTATTTTCAAGGTGTAGGATTTCTTTATATATGCTGGATATTAGGCTCCTGTCAGATATAAAGTTGCCAAATATTTTCTCCCAATGTTTAGGCTGCTTTTTACTTTCTTAATAACCTCCTTTCAGATGAAAAAGTTTTCAATTTTGAGGAGGTCCCATTTATCTATTTTTTTCGTCAACTGCTTTTGCTTTGGGTGTAAAGTTTGTGAAACCATTTCCTATTACAGTGTCCTGTAAAGTTTTCCTTACATTATCTTCCAAAGTATTTATGGTCTTGGCTCTTATATTTAGATCTTTGATCAAACTCGAGTTGATTTTTGTATATGGTGTGAGATGGCTTTCCTCTCTCATTCTTTGGGATATGGATATCCAGTCCTCTAGCATCATTTGTTGAAGAGGTCATTCTCTGCCAGTTGAGTGGACTTGGTGGCCTTGTTGA
>JAQZBX010061893.1:0-16997 GCA_029593785.1 Cabassous unicinctus
AAAAAAAAAAAAAAAAATCTTTAAAAAAGAAAAAAAAAGGTAATTGGAGGGATCGAGGGGAGAGGAGAGAGGTCTAGGGTATTTCTTAAAGAAAGGGGTACTCTTTTTTATCTTAGGTGTAACTGGACTGGTTGTTATGGACAAGAACAATGACCGGGAGACTGATTTTGTCCTGTGGGCCATGGGAGACCTGGATTCTGGGGACTTTCAGGTGATGGGGGAGGAGGCAGGAAAGAGAGTGTGGGCTTTGCAAAAGCCAGCTTCCAGTGGTTCAATGGGGACAGAATCAAAGGCACTAGAGGCAGGGGCTTATTTTCTCTGCTGGAGCTGCATCCTGGGTGGGTGGTAGGATGGGGAGAAAAGCAGCAAAATAGCTGGGTCTGGGGGAGAAGGTTGGTGTGAGCAGGCCTGTGGGCCTAGTTCTCTCCTTCCTCACAGCCTGCAGCCCACTACTCAGGAGCTGAGAAGCAGATTTGGTGGACAGGACGGCCTATTCCCTGGGTGAAGGGGGTCCCCCCCTCGGACAATCCCCCCTGTGCCTTTGACCTGGACGACCCATCCTGTGATAAAAGTGGGTGTGTGCAGGGACTGGGAGCAATCCTTCCTCCCTTTACGTTGCATTCTTTTGTCTCCACCCTCACTAACACCCCTGCCCTCACTATATTTTTACCTCTGCTACTTCTATATCCCTCCCTCCTTAATTATTTCCCCTAAGAAATCTGTCTGTTCCCTGCATCTAAGCATCACCACCCTCCCCATTCTTACAACTCCACACACAGTCTTTCTCAGGGTCTCCCTCTCCCCTTCAGCTCCACTTTCAACTCTAGCAATTGTGGCTCTGGGCACGGGAATCACCTTCATCATGTTTGGTGTTTCCAGCTTCCTCATCTTCCGGTGAGTTCTGGGCTTCCACTGACTTACTCCCTCCCCTCCCCATTGCCACACAGCCTTCTGGTTGAGGCCAAGTGGTCCCTATAGCTTGGGGTAGGGGATAGCAGGCCTCTTAATTTGGTGGTTGTCTCTTAGCTCTAACAGCATCATCCTTTCTGCCTTTCTCCTAGTTGTCTTTTAGCCAAGATGTTGTTTGTTCAGCTTTTAGTTCCAAATTGGTTATACTACTAGTGATTTTGAGTGGGGTTGAGGTCGAAGGTAAATTTTCCATGGATGTTACCATTTTAAGAAGGAACTTTTACCATCAACCTCTGTGTGTGTAAATAAGCATAGGGCATGCTTCAGATATGAAGAAAGTGCATCTTTATCGTCAGTCTTCTCTGTCAGATGTAACCATTGCAGCTTTGGGAGCTGCAGGGAAGCCCCTGCAACCCCAATGTTGGCCTGTGGGGTGGCAGATTTGGGCTTGCCAGTCAACTGAGGTGTGCAGTCCTTACAGAAAACTCATGCTGGAGAAGGAGCTGGCTAGCATGTTGTGGCGCATTCGCTGGGAAGAGCTGCAATTTGGCAATTCAGAGCGTTATCATAAAGGGGCAGGCAGTCGCCTCACGTTGTCACTGGTGAGCCCCTGTCTCAGCTGTCCCTCTGTCTCCCTCTGAGTTCCTGTCCTTTCTTACCCTGGACCTTCCCCAGCTTATTGGCCTGTAATGATAGCCCCTGCACTGCCACCATCATCTAATGTTCCTTTCATCCTTCCGCCTCCATGTTGCCCTTGGCCCCAGCGGGGATCCAGTTACGGCTCGCTCATGACAGCCCATGGGAAATACCAGATCTTTGCCAACACCGGTCACTTCAAGGTGAACAGTCATCTGCTTGTTCTGGTCCCCACCATTTCATCCTGCCTCATCCCCATGAACCTCTGTCCCTTATCCCCACACCCTCTTTGTGCCCAGCTGAGCTCTTGGATGCCCCCACAGTTCTCCAGTATTCCCTAGCATCCAGAAACTCCTTCTGATATTAATTTTACTTTTCCACCTTCACTCCCACCATCAGGGAAATGTTGTTGCCATCAAGCATGTGAATAAGAAGCGCATTGAACTGACCCGACAGGTTCTGTTTGAACTCAAACATGTAGGTAACAAAGCATGGGCTGAGGACAAGGGGTAAATAGGCATGGGGAAGAAGAAAGGGGAAGAATTTGGAATATGAAGATTGCTTTGAAGGCTTATTTATAAATGATTTTAAGTTGAAGGTACAATTGAGAGAAAGGGCCTCTTATGTAGTGATAGGTTTTCTAATTTTTAGCTCCTTCCTATCTCTTTTTCTTTCCATTGTGTTTTTCTGCTAGATGAGAGATGTTCAATTCAACCATCTCACTCGCTTCATTGGTGCCTGCATAGACCCCCCCAACATTTGCATCGTCACTGAGTATTGTCCTCGTGGGAGCTTACAAGTGAGGGATTGATGGAGGAGACTATGGTGGGGTGGGGGATAGGCCGAAAGTTACATTGAATCTATGCCAGGTGATAGCTAGTGAGACCAGGACAGTCATGTTCTCTATACCATGTCATTTACCAGGATATTTTGGAAAATGACAGCATCAACTTGGACTGGATGTTCCGTTATTCACTTATTAACGACCTTGTTAAGGTGAGTCTTATCTATTCCTTCTTGAGAGCCCATCGACTTTAAAATGCCTCCATTTTTCCATCTTTGCTTAATGTTTCTCTCCATTGAGTCCTCCGAAAATCCCATTCTCTCCATTTCTCCTTATTCCTATGATTGAGTAATAATGGGTAAACAAACAGTCTGGGGTTTATAATTGGGGGTAATAATATCTGTCACAGGGAGTCCTACACATGTAAAGAATCTTTGTTTTCCTGCTCTAGATCTCAGAACTTTCTACATCATCTCGTTCACCTCCAAGAACATGTATTAAAACTCCTTTACAGAGAAAAGATGAGTAGGGTCCTCAAACATATTTATATCCTGTTTTTCCTCTCACCATTTTACTTTCCGACCAATCATTGGCATGCCTGCTCTTTTGTTCAGAAAAACTGAAAAAAGAACATTTACTAGTAAAACTAAGAGAAACCAAGGAAAATTATACCAACTCTTTGGTATCTTCTGATATAATATACTAGGTTTCAAGTGACCCAGAGGTCCATGAATTTGCTGAGGCATACATTTGAGCCTTGCATGAGGTGGACAAATGTTTAGAAGCAAGTGATAGCCAATGAGCAAGCCTAGTGGATTACCTCACATCACCACCTGAAGCTAGCTTTGGTTTTTCTGCCTAATTCTCGTGAAGTTATTTAAAAAATACTTTTTATTTGCGGGTGAAAGTTTGCCATCGAATGAGAGATAAAATATTAGGTAAAGGGTGTAATGATAAAAGAAAAAAATGACACTTGACAGAGAAATGATTTGATGGAAAAGTGATTTAGAACAAAGCTCAAAACCTAATCATTTATGTGTTCACAGATTTGGAGATTCCCAAAGATTTTGTTGATATCAAAGGCTTACTGTATAAAAACAAAGAGTTTACAGAGACTAGAGTTATGAATTGCTTAGGTTCAGAGCTAAACATTTAGACAGAGATGTTTGGAGTTAATGTATAGAACGCTCTATCCTTTTTCTGTCCCACCTGAACTGACTTGGGTAGTTCACCATTCTGCCCTCTTGGGACCTGACTTATAGTCTCTCATAGGCAAAGATTCTTTCCTCTCTAGTCTGTTGGGTCAGAAGTTTCAGGTTTCTGCATTGGTGTGGCAGCTGTCTCCTTCTTCTGTCCATTTTTCTGATTTTCCTTATTTACTATTTTCGACACTTTCTCTCTGGCCCAGCATCCCCTCTAGTCGATCGTATTCCTCTTCCACCCTGACTTGCCTGCCTACACATGGTTATGCTTAGTGTTTACAACTGGTTCTTCTTCCTTGGTGTATCCAACTATTCTCGACACCCAGGTCTCAAGCCACATTTTTCCATAGTGTCCATGCATTTGAGGCCACCATGAGTGGTATGTCATTCTTGGAGTTCTCCCTCGCAGTTCTCTTCCCCTCACTACCCAGAAGATTGACTGCCCTTTCCAGGGTAATAACCGATAGCTGCCCTTGTCCTTCCTCCTAAGTATTTCTCCTGGTGCCTGGGTGCCTATGTACTGCTTATGGTACCAAGGAAGGATGACTCTCCTATTCTGCGTGCTTCCTTGGGTAGAAACTATGCAAAGGATGCTTTCCAAAATCAGATTGTTCTTGTGGTCCCAAGCTCTTTAGACAGCTAGCTAACTCTCATGCTGTGGAGAGGGGGTATCCTAATCCAATGCAGTCCAATCCCATGACTTGATCTGTATCCTGCAGGGCATGGCCTTTCTCCACAACAGCATTATTGCATCCCATGGGAGTCTCAAGTCCTCCAACTGTGTGGTGGATAGTCGTTTTGTGCTCAAAATCACAGACTATGGCCTGGCCAGTTTCCGGTCAACTGCTGAGCCTGATGACAGCCACGCTCTCTATGCCAGTGAGGCCCTTCCCCCACTGCCCACTTTTTGTACTGTTTCTTTGGCCCTGATCATCTCCACCTAGGAAGGTTGGGAGAGGGATATGGGGTGACAGTATCATGGGGGAATATTATGGAAATGAGCCTGGTTGGGCAGGGGGGAGCCCTATTTTGGGGCCTTGGTCAGACTGTTCCATCTTTTCAGAGAAACTGTGGACTGCCCCTGAAGTGCTCAGTGGGAACTCCTTGCCAACCACAGGCATGCAGAAGGCTGATGTCTATAGCTTTGGGATCATCTTACAGGAAATAGCACTTCGTAGTGGTCCTTTCTACTTGGAGGGCCTGGACCTCAGCCCCAAAGGTGAGAGTCAATCCACTATCCACAACCTCTTCTACCTGAAGGGCCCTGTTCTTCATCCAAACACTTTATCACCCTCAGAGATTGTCCAGAAGGTCCGAAATGGCCAGCGGCCCTATTTCCGGCCAAGCATTGACCGGACCCAACTGAATGAAGAGCTAGTTTTGCTGATGGAGCGATGTTGGGCCCAAGACCCAAACGAGCGGCCAGACTTTGGACAGATTAAGGGCTTCATTCGCCGCTTTAACAAGTGAGAGGGCACCAAGGGACAGGGGCTCCCCAGGGATAGAAGCCTTATCAGTCTGGAGGGGTGAGGTGGGGCTGGGGGGACCAGAGGGTGTGTTGGGAGAGACAGCCCTGGGAATCGTGGAGCAGGTACCATATCCTGGCTTTCCACCAGGGAGGGTGGCACCAGCATATTGGACAACCTCTTGCTGCGCATGGAGCAGTATGCCAATAATCTGGAGAAGCTGGTGGAGGAACGCACACAAGCCTATCTGGAGGAGAAACGCAAGGCTGAGGCTCTGCTCTACCAGATTCTACCCCAGTGAGACCTTTGACCCCTTCCTGAGTTTTCCTTTGGAATTCAGCTCTGCTGGGTTCTGCCTTATTGACTTCCTGAGAACTCACTTCCCAACCTATAGAACGCTGCTTTGTTATTATATCTTGCCACAACGAGCCCTTCTGGCTATAGACACATTCTGTCTCCAAAATAAGCTTTGCTGCCTTCTTTCTGTCTTCCTATCCCTCCTCCTTAGGACACTGCTGTACCATGCATGCCCTTGCGCCAGCAAGTATATATAAGACAGTCCTAACTTGAAACACTTAGCCCCTATCCTCCAGGGATCCCCTCCCAACCTCCACCACTTGTGCACCTTATCTTGCCCAAGACCATAATGTCTTTCCAGACACCTTCCTTCTCCTCCACCAAGTACAGCTTTCATGTTAAAGCTCATTCCTGCTACAGCCATATATTCCTTTCTTCTCTCTCCCCCTCCCATCGTCTTTGAGTGAGGCTCAGACTTCTCCCTTGCTTCCTAGTTCAGTGGCAGAGCAGCTTAAACGGGGAGAGACTGTACAGGCTGAGGCCTTTGACAGTGTCACCATCTACTTCAGTGACATCGTTGGCTTCACAGCCTTGTCGGCAGAGAGCACCCCCATGCAGGTGAGAGCCATGGGTGAGAGGTAGGGAGTGGGTAGGGACCTGGGGGAGTTTCATTGGTGCATAGGGGTCCTTGATAATAGGGAGGATCAGTTTGTTCTTGAGTTCCCACATCTTGTTATGGCTTGTGGGTTGAGAAATCTTAGAAAGTTGAGTACAAGTCTCAGGGCCTCTGCTTTCCCATCCCTGTCAGGTGGTGACACTTCTTAATGACCTGTATACCTGCTTTGATGCCATAATTGACAACTTTGACGTCTACAAGGTGAGAGCTGGGGCTACGCTTCTACTGAGACCTCTTCAAAAACCTGTCTCCCTATACCACATAAGCCTTCCCCACTTCCAAGTGGGTTTTCTCCCCTGGGTCTCCAGCACCCTAGTGCTCTTTGTAGATAAATGTGGTGCTGGCGCTGCAACTGTACACTACAGTCTGATTTCTGGTGAATCCTTAGGTTTCCCTGATCAGAACCATCATTACCCAAGCTTTAGCCCCTATCTGCCACATCTTTGCCTGGGGGTATCAATACAGTCTTTCCATTATACCTCTTTCTCCAGTTCCTTCAGATATGGAAGAATCATACAAGATGTGGGTACAAAAAGATTTGTAAGGGGTGAGGGGCAGGTTATGAAAAAAAAAAAAAAAAACTGCTATAGAGTTTTTGATGAAGTCATTGAGTTGGCAGAGTGTAGACTTCATTGTGCTTTGGAGGAAAAATGATCTGGATCTGAATACTGGTTTTGTCCTCTCCCTTCCCTTTGGACTTACTCTACCATCTCTGTTATTACTTTAACAAAGAACTCCCATGAACTCTTTACCCAGATTCCCCAATTGTTTATACTTTCCTCCATTTGCTTTATTTTTTTAAAATATTTTATTTCTCCCCCACCTCGTTGTATGCACTCGCTGTCTGCTCTCTGTGTCTGTTCATTATGTGCCCTCTGTGTCTGCTCGTCTTCTATTTTTTTTTTTTCAGGAGGCACTGGGAACCGAACCCGGGATCTATCATGTGGTAGGCAGGCATCCAACTGCTTGAGCCACATCTGCTTCCCATTTGCTTTATTTTGAAAAACCAACCTATCATCTATCTGTCTATATCTATCTAATTATTTTCTGAACTACTTGAGAGTAAATTTCAGACATAGTGGCCCTTTATCTCTAAATACTTCAGTGTGTATTTCCTAAAAACAAGGACGTTCTCTTACATAGCTACAGTACAGTTAACAAAATCAAGGGCCTGCTTTCTTCTCCTTTCACAGTTTGAGCTGTATGAGGCCCATTTCATGGGGCCTGCTTTACCTTCTTGCCAGTATTCTGTGCTCTTTGGTTTAACCCTGTTTTCTTGCTTCCTATGTCCTGACAGCGGAGCCTATTTGTCCATGTCCTATTGCAGACTGAGCATTCACTCATTTCAGCAAGTGTTTACCGAGTATTCACCAGGTGCTGGGGTGGGGAGGGAGGATTAAAAAATCCCTCTGATGCCCTCCTTTCCCCCAGACTCTCAGGATCATGGCACTCATTTTCCAGTCCATATTCTGGTCTCCCAGGTGTCAGGATGACTCATACTGGTATCCAGCTTCTTTCCTTCTACTCTATCCCATTCCCAAAGACCTCTTAATCCCTCTTCCAATCAGGTGGAAACAATTGGAGATGCCTACATGGTGGTATCTGGCCTCCCCGGCCGAAATGGTCAACGCCATGCCCCGGAAATTGCTCGGATGGCCCTAGCATTACTGGATGCAGTTTCTTCCTTCCGCATCCGCCACCGACCCCATGACCAGCTGAGGCTACGCATAGGGGTCCATACTGGTAAGGCTGACTCTCCCCCTAGCCCTAGTCTCTACCCTTACCAGGCTCTCCCAACCTAGTTGTTTCTAATAGGGCCAGTCTGTGCTGGGGTTGTTGGCCTAAAGATGCCCCGCTATTGTCTTTTTGGAGACACGGTAAATACTGCTTCTCGAATGGAGTCCAATGGTCAAGGTGAGACATGAGCCCTCAACTCCAGCCTCAGCCTCAATCTTGCCCTTTTGTTTTTAGAGTCTCTCCAGATCTCTCAACTTGGGACAACACAGTTCCCGACTGCCCCTGTCCTTGGGTGGGGAGTGGGTATTTTAGTTCCTGTGAATGTGCTTTGGGGAGATTGAGAGCCTCCTGAGAGGTGATTGGTTGGGTAAAACTCCCACCAATGCCACCAGTGTTTCTGTTGCCTTTTCTTTGACTCTTCTTTCCACTACCCACCCCCATCCTGCTCCAGCCCTGAAGATCCATGTCTCCTCTACCACCAAGGATGCCCTGGATGAGCTAGGATGCTTCCAGCTAGAGCTTCGGGGGGACGTGGAAATGAAGGTGATGGCAGGCCATGGGGAGGGGGTAACGGAAAGGGAGGATGAAAGTGATTATGGGGGTTACAGGGGAAGAGAGGGAGATAAAGGGGCTAACACAGAAGAATCTGAATTATCTCTACTCTCCCACTTCCAGGGAAAAGGAAAGATGCGAACTTACTGGCTCCTAGGCGAGCGGAAAGGACCTGCTGGACTCCTATAAACCCCACTTCTTCCCAAGGCAGACAGTTTCCTATTGCTGGTACCTAGGTGGGCAGCGACCACCATCTCTCCACATACCAGAAATGGACATTGCTCTATGAGATGGAAACCAACGTGCACAAAAACACCTACCTTTAGGGAAGTTGTTGCCCTTTGCAGCTCAGCTTTGTACATATACCTGCCCCTCTCTGGCCTGGCCCCCTTCCTCCCTATCTTCTGTAAATATCTGTATCTAAACCAGAATATTTTGGCCAAATACAAAACAACAAAAAAAGTCATGGCATCACAGTCTGGGGTAGAGGGCAACTCCAAGGAAAGGACGTTATAGGGTATGGACATGGTGACTCACAGAATCACTGAATTAACTGTATCAGGATGTGAGATAATCTTTTATGGAAAGCCTCCTCACCAAGTACAGATTAACTTCTTCCTCACCTCACCAGTACAAACAGATAGATTCCATATTTCATACCACCATCCCCTTTCTAACCCTTAGACAGGGGTAGTTCTCCCCCCTCTACCACCCTGCCCTCCTCCCTGACAGGCAAGGGAAGATATTTCTCCCAACCGATGGGGGTAATTCTCAGGTTCATAGGGCAAAGGCTGCCCCAGGGATAAGGGCACTGGTGTTGTGAAGCTGCAGTTCCTCCGGAATGGTGTGTCCAGTGTCTTGATATTACTGACACCCTGGAGGAGTGCCAGAATGAGGAATGAGGACAGATCCTGCTCCTGTTCCACCCCCACCCCCTTCCCACCAAGCCAGACAGAACAGCCTCTTCCTGTCCTTCTCTCCCACCCCCAACACCTAGTCACCCTCACATACCGGTAGCTGTGGTGCCCTCTGTATCCAGAAGGTTTCGGGCTGCTCTTGATGGTAGTCGTGAGGCTGTGAGGGAGAGATACTGAATAACTCTTAACCTGCAGCCCTCTCTCAACCTGCTGCTTTCCCATACCCCATCAGAACCCAGCTGTGCATGTGGGGTGAGATGGGTTCTCACCTTTGTGGGGGCAGGAGGCCCTGCTTGTGCCAGTTCCATTCGGTAGTCATGGTGTGTCACCGATTCGACCTCAAAAAGCTTCCTTGTGGGTTCCTGTTCTTCCTGGACCTCTCTACTATACAGCCATAAGGGGAGTCAAGGCCAATCTCTCACAGTTTTTGTCTTCTCCCTCCCCTTTCCCCTTCACCCAGGCTCTCACCAGATCTGGTGGTACAGTAGCATCTCCAGCCTGGCTTCACGTTTCCCTGTGGAAGGGTAAGGAGTGAAGAGAGTGGGAGACTGGTTAAGAAGCAGGCCCAGAAGAAACAAATTTGAGATAAAGGAAAATCTTGTTTTTCTGCCCTTATACCCATCGGGCAGTCCACAGCCCCACCAGAAGTTCCTTCCTTTTTTCTCTGACTAATGGACTCCATCTGGCCCTCTTGCTCATGCGTCATACCTCGAAGTGGCCGGTAGAGGTTTCCTGGGGGCTGGTATGAATCTTTCTGGGTGGTGATGGAGGACATGGGTGACTGTAGCTGCAAGGTCAGCAGTCCCTGGTGTCCATGTCGGAAGAAGAAGCTTTCAGAGCCATCCTGCATGGCTGGGACTTGATCCAGGTGGTTGGTGGCTCTCTGTGGGCCCCAAGTTGAGTGACCATGATGTCCCTTCTAGTAGGCACCCTCATCATGAACCTTCCCCAGGAAATTGGGGGCAGTATCAAGAAAAGGGAGCAGGCCAAAACTTTAATACCTCCTCTTCCCAGTTGTAGAGTAGGCTGTGGCCCCGTGGCAATGCTTCAGAGAGCACTTTAGATTTCCCTTCAACCTCTGGGAGCTTCCATAGCCCTCGGGCACCAGGTTCTGGTACTTGCAAAAATTTCCAGTATGGTGGTTTCTGAGGATCCCAGCTGCTGTGGTCATTCCAGGTGGCATACTCAGGAACCAGCTCTGCCCCGAGGCTTTTGAACCTTGGAACGGTGTAGGGGCTGAGCTCAGGGCCAGGGCGAGAGCCTGGACCAGGCCCAGGGTCAGAGACAGGGCCGGGGCCAGAGTCAGGGCCAGAGCTCCGGCCAGGGCCAGAGCTAGAGCCAGGAACAGGACCAGAGCTAGAGCCAGGAACAGGGACAGAGCTAGAGGTAAGGTCAGTTGTGGTACACGGGTCCTGAGCAACACAGGAAACATAGACAGGCTCAAAGCCAAGATTCTCACAGCCTATTCTGTGGGTAAAGCTGGATTCAGTGGAGGGTTCAAGTAGACTGAGGTCAGAAGTGGGCTTGGTGAGACGGCTGGGCTGAGAGTAGAGACCTGGTGTCTTTGTAGATAGTGCAGCTGCTTTGGCGGTAGAGGCGGCTGCAGCAGCTGATGCAGCTGATGCCGCTGATGCAGCCGCTGCAGCTGCTGCGGTTGCGGCTGCCAGGGCAGACCTAGCACCGCCATCTGAAGAAGGAAACGGTTCCGAAGTGGACCACGGGCCTCCGGAGCTGGCCTGTAGCTCTAAAGACCTGAAAGAAAGCGAAGCCGTCAGAATTGTCAAAAAACACAGCCGGAGAAGTCAGCAGACCTTCCCTGACTCTTTACACCTGCAGCCAGAGCTGCGGCTCTCACCGCGACTCCGTTTCCTCGGTAGACGGGTTAGTCTCCATCTTCAGACGCGGGCTACCGCGTTGCCATAGAGACGGCAAATAATTCCGGGAGACTGCGCAGACCGCAGTGGGCCGACGTGGAGGGTGGGGGTGGAGGCGAGTTCTCTGCGGGGCGGAAGTCTTAAACCTGGTGCGGTCTGGCAAGGCCGCTTTCCCTTCCGGACTCCATTCCGCCTCAGCCGGTTTTTAAGGTTCCGCCTGCCTACGGCGTCGCTCTCTAAACACGAGCGTGATTCTTTGCGGCTTTCTAGGGTGGTTCTTTATGGAGGAGGTATTCTGGAGACAAGCACAGAGCTGTGGAATCAAAGGCAAAAGCCTGCCTGGTGTGTTTGTGGAGTAGCTTCACGTTGGTTCATTCTCACAAGTGAGGAGAGTGTTTTCAAAATTGGGCACGGATGAAAATACAGTAGACGACAGTATAAATGCAAAACTGAGATGTGTAGTAGTTAAAAGGGTAACAGTTTTTTTTTTTTTTTCTTTCAGGTGTGATTGCTTCCCCTCCAATAAAAGGCATAGGCTCCTAACATTGACACCTCCTCCCTCTTAACCCCCAGCTCCCCATAGAATCTGGCTGGGCCTCCAAATAAGGGCCAGGATTGAGCAATTCAGTCTCTCCCTACTTACTCAGCCTCATTCTGATTGCTAATTTTCTAGAAGCTTGAACCAGGGTGCACCACTAGTCATGAAAGCTCATAAATATGCAGGCAACTAACTGTTCCTATAACCACAAACTAAGCCTCTTTAGTGTCTCTCACTCAAAGGGGATCATAGCCCTGAATTAATTTTCTTTCCTCTTTGTGTTATACAATTTTATATATTTAAGACAGGGATTCAAAGTTGGATGACAGCAGCTTTATTAGCAACACAGGGTCCCTTTCCTTCCTCCCCACCCAAGCATCCAGGCCTGGGGTTCTTGGTCAGTTGGTTAGTTCAACCTGGAGGCCACCGGAGCTGTCGGCCCCCAAGTACATGAATGTGCAGATGATATACAGACTGTGCACCCAGCTTCCCATCGTTGATCACTGAAATGGAGCTTGGAGTTAGGGGGTCAGGATCTTGGGAAAGGCCAAAGACTGAAGATCATATTAAGGTGAGGGGCTCAAGGGCCAAGTCACTCACCAAGCCGGTATCCATCTCCCAGACCCTCAGCCTTTGCTGTCTTCTTGGCCACAAGGAGTAGGTGCCCTAGAAGCTACAGGGAGAAGGGAGGGAGGCAGTTGCATCATTCACAGGGAGCCCAGCCACCCCCCCCTCCCCCATTCTTCCCACCTGCTGGTCCTCCTCTTCAGCCTGGCTAATCCGAGGAATGGGCTTCTTAGGAATGACCAGGAAGTGCACAGGAGCCTGAGGAGCCACATCACGGAACACAAGACACTGGGGATAGGAGGAAGGACAGATCATAGGCAGTGACAAACCAGAGGCCACTGCATTACTTCCAACAGGCAGGATGGTATCTTTGAAGGGTTGCCTATGAAATTCCTGGAGAGGATGGATCCTAAGGGCACCCCACCTGCTGGTCCTCATATATAATGTCAGCTGGGAGACTTCGGTCCAGGATCCGGGAAAAGATGGTTGGGGCTGCTCCCCCAGGAGCTGCCTTCTGGGCCTTGGCCACTTCATTCCCATCATTCACACATGTAGCTCCTCGGACCTGAGGGTAGGTCAGACACATCCAAGGGAGGGAATTGGTAATACTTCTATGTACTCAGTCAGGGCTGCCAGAAAGCCATGTTCTGATACTCATTAACTTCACCCCTCTAAGAACCTATTAGTGATTCCCACCCAAGGGAAAAGGTGTTGAATTTCAGAGCAGCAGTAGCAGAGGGTAGGGCCAGATAGTGCAGGGCCTGTTTAGAAAACAGGCAATATTACAACTCAGGATTCAGAAGTACAACTGATTCCTGTTTCTAACCTATTTAGGGGATGTAGCATTGTTCAAGAGAAAGGATTCAGAATGTGAGTTTAGAGATTTAGGTCCCATTTCTTATTTTACCCCTGACAAATCTTCTCTTCTCTTGGCTTCAAGTATAAAATAAAGGAATGGTTTGCATCCCCCCCTCCCCCTTTTTTTTAACTTGCACCATCTCAGGAATACTTGGAGTGCTTTTCATTTCCTCTCATCTTGTTAAGTTTTCACTATTTCCTTGTTTTCTGATCTTTAAGACTTGTCACCTGTTTTATTCAGGTTTTAATGCAACTGCCTTGTTTGACACCAGTTTATCCCTCATCTGGGCGTCACACCTGACCTCTTAAAGTGGATTGTAACTCTAGTCCCTGAGCCAATGGAAGGAAATGTTCAGTACATAAACTCAACTCTCGGGGACCGGAGTAGGGAAGTCCCAGTTGTCCAGGGGATAGGAGAAGGCTGAGAGAAGCAATGTGGTAGTGAAGGGACGGGGATGAATTAGATTTCTCTGACCCCTCAAGTCGCTTTGGAAAGGGGGAAGACGAGAGGTTAACTCTAGTGCTCATCAGAAGGCAAGGAGCCGGGGGAGAGGAGGTTGGGGGTGGGGGTGGGGCAAGAGATTAACCCCGAGAAGTAAAAGCTCATTTGCTTCAGTGGGCAACGAGGAGGTTGTCCAGAGCAGGCTCCGGGTAAGCGGGACTCCAGGCAGGTGGAGAACGCAGCAGCCGCTGCAGTAACCGATCCTGATCTCTGCCCGGGTCTGTGCAGGGTGTCAGTCATCTCCAGTTCGCTTCTCCCGCGGGGAGGGCTGCTGGGACCACCAGTCCGACCTCACCGCGCAGCCCAGAGCCTGAGCCTCCGGAGAGTGAGCGGCCACCGTAGGGAGCTCGGGCTCCGGCCCCGCGAGGTCCCAGGGCTGCGCGCGTCTTCGGCAGCCGGGGAGGAACGCGGCCCTGGCACCCTCCCCGCGGCCATTTCTCACCTGCGCCCCCCGCGGCCCCGTGGCAGCCACCGCCGTGCGCGCCAAGCGCAGCCCAGCGGCCAGCGCCACGGCCGCCGCCATCTTCCCTTCCGCCGCAGGCACCTTTCTCGCAGTCCTGCGCTTGGCTCTGCGGCCGGTCGGAGGTGGAGCTCCGACGCCACCGGCCGACGGGGGCTGTCTGGGGAGCGGGTGAGGAGCGGCCATTGGCTCCGCCAGCGGTCGGGAGGGAGACCCGCCGTCCCATTGGGTCGCGCTTCCAGGCGCTTCCAGGCGCTACGTGCCGCCGGGGGTGGGAACGGCGTCTGCTTTAGCCCAGGGGGTGGCACTCTTCAGACCGCTGCCCGGGCCGCCACTTCAGAGGCAGGTTATTTTCATCGTATCGGCTTCTGCCAACTAGGGGTTGATTTTTCCACTCCGTTGGCTTTGTCTTCTGATCAGGGTGAAAGTTCTTTTCCCATTGAATCCCCTAACTAGTTTCGCTATGAGATAATTTTTCACTCCACTGGAAGGACTGAGACTTAGAGGGTGGGATTTTTCTCCCTATTGGACCTGATACATAACGACTCCGCTTTGGTTGAGGCTCCCGTACTCAACCCTGTGGAGAAAGCGGGCGGGGCTCCGTCACCTGCTGCACAAGTGCTCCCCCAATTTTTAGACCCTTTCATCGCATTGGCCAGGAGGAGGGCGGGGTTCCGAGGCCACTCGGCGATTATTGGCTCCGGGGAACCACCGCGCACGCCTGATGTGCGAGGCTTTCGTGTGGCGCGAGAAAGAGCGCGGGTGGAGGGCGCAGCGCGGGCCGGGCTAAAGGTAGACTGGGACTGGGTTCTTTTTTTCCTAAGTGGTGAAGTCGATGTCTAAGAGCCGTATTTGTCAAATAGCGAGCATTTTCCATAAAGGGGAGTTTCCGCCTCTTGAACATTTCAAGCATTTTAATCTACTCATTTAATGGCAATTCCTCCTTAATGTCATATTCGCGTTAAAACAGCCGCTTCATAGAATAAGGATTCTGCAGTTTTCAGCGCAATTTTTGCACGTTTTATGTTGGAGGGGATGGCCTATCGTTTCTGCACTACCAATAAACAAAAGAGTATGTATCCAATGTTCTTTCCCAATCGGAAAACGTATGTGATACGGTTAGCTCGGTGCCTGCCTGACCAACGAGAAGGGAAATGCTTCGTGGATAAGGTCATAAGCATATTTCGCTCTACCGGAATATATATATTTTTGACATAAGAAACAGTGTCAAAAATGCTTATGTACTCAGACAACACATAAATTTTAGTATGATGTTAAACATATAGGACAAGTCACCACTGTATCTTTAGGTTTTTTAGCACATAGCACAGATAGGTGCTCAATAGTTGAAAGATTAACATTTGTTTTCCCTGCATTTCCTTTCATAATATACAATACATATATAAATATGTATTGCATAGTGTATTTATTTTCTTAGTCTTCCACTTACAGTCAATTTTCCTTATTATTACATAGCCTATGTAAATATACTTTGTAATGGCTGCATAATATTTCTTTGAATGAGTTTATCATACTGTTATTAGTTGAATTAGTTTTAGATGAATGTTTATCATGATGCTAATTACGTAAGACCAGTGAGGAGTTGCTCTTTACTTCTGGAAATAGTATGATCTCTTTTTGCATAGTTATATTATTGTTAGAAAGTCCTTTCTCCTCCAAAGTGTGGGCCTTTGACCCTGTGATTTCCCCCATCGGTCTCAGTGGTCCAAACTTCATTCCTTCTTTGGAAGGATAGATGGCCTCCCTAAATGTGAGGAAATATAGACTGACCTCTTGTCTATGACCCAGAGGTCGTAGTTCTCTGTGGTGTTTCCAGGACAGCAGGAGCCCCTAGAGCTGCTGTGAAGAATGGCAGGAGATAAGAGGAGTTGGAATCTAGGAAGAGGAAGGAAACCAGCCGGGAGGAGTAGGTGACTACAAAGCACTTTGAACTGGTTGTTTCTTTGGGTTCTCATTGAAAGCAGGCAGCACAGAGAATATTATTCTGTTTTGCAGATCCAGAAACCGAGCCTAGAGAAGGTAAGTCACTTGCTTGGGGTCACAGAGTCCATTAGTGTAAGAATCTCTTACTCTTCATAAGATTCATCTATGGACCTCCTAGTCTCTCCTGCATATGCACTGATTTTGGCCCCTGGCCCACAGTCTTCTATATGCTAAGCCCTCGTCATTGTCTGCAGCTGCCATGCTTTGCAGGCTCTGATCACTGTCTCCTGTACTTCCATCTCTCCCACTATATCTGCTACTGGACCTTGTTAGATACTTCTATTCCTCTGACTGCTTCTTTTTTTCAGTGTTCATTGTTTCCTGACTTTACTTTCTTTCCCTTTCTGTATGGCCAGCTCCCTCCACATTCTCATGCCTTCTTTCATCTTATTTTCCCAATCATCCTCCTTGACACCATCCCACAACTTCCCATTAATCTAAATATTTTGCTTCTCTGCTCCTCTGACTAGGTTCCTGCTTCCAACCGTAGCTGAATCTTTGGTACCCACTGGTCAGGTTTTCTCCTAATCCCCATATTAGCCTTCCCAAACCTTCACCTATTTCTTCCTGCCTCCTACACTCCACTCATCCCTCTCTTCCCCCACCAGCAACAAACCTTGTTTCTTACTTCATAGGGGATATAAAAGTGATCAGAGTGAAACTTCCACAAGATCCTGCACCCTGAAGCTCCCATCCTTTCTTTCTTCCTCTTGGTCTTAGGAGGCAGTGTTTCTGTCCAGAGGGAATCTCTTTACCTCTGCCTCCATCTCATCGCCTCCCTCCATCTCTGGGATTTCATTCCATCAGGCATCTCTCCTCTCTCTTCTGCATCCTTCAAGGTCTTTTTCTCTACTCTCATTCTACAAAGATTTTTCCTTCCTAAAAAAAAATGCTTGATTCCACACCTCCCTTAGGATATTGCCTAACTTTATTTCTGCTCTTCTCATTAAAGCTTCTTGAAGAGACTTCTTCAAACTCACTGCTGTTTGGTTTCTGTCTCCACAGCACCACTGAAATT
>JAQZBX010061894.1:0-17000 GCA_029593785.1 Cabassous unicinctus
TATTTATTTGCATCTTCTCCCTTTTTTTGTTCATTTAGCTAGGGACTTTCAATTTTATTAATCTCAAAAAAACCAGCTTTTAGTTTTGTTGATTTTCCCTATTTTTTTGTTGTTGTTGTTATTGTTCTCAATTTCATTTATTTCTGCTCTAATCTTTTTTATTTCCTTCCTTCTGATTGCTTTTGGAAAGGTTTGTTGTTCTTTTTGTGTTCTTTCCTGTTGTTCAGTTAGACCTTTGATTTTAGCTTTTACTTCTTTTTTAATATAGGCATTTAGGGTTTTAGATTTCCCTCTCAAGACTGCTTTTGCTGTACCCCAGAAGTTTTGATAAGTTGTGTTCTCATTTTCATTTGTCTCAATATATTTATTAAATCCACTTACAATTACCTTTTTGACCCACTGATTATTTTGGAGTGTGTTATTCAGCTGCCACATATTTGCAAATTTACCTCTTTCCTGTCTATTATTGATTTCCACTTTCATTCCCTTATTATTTGAAAAGATGCTTTGTATAATTTCAATCTTTTTTAATTTTTTGAGACCTGCATTATGACCTAACATATGGTCTATCCTGGAGAAAGATCCATGAGCACTAGAAAAGAATGTATAACCTGCTGAGTTCAGGTGCAATGTCCTATAAATGTCTACTAGTTCTAGCTTTTTTATCATACTGTTCAAGTTCTCTGTTTCCTTGTTGATCTTCTGTCTAGTTTTTATATCTAATGATGTTAGTTGTGTGTAGAAGTCTCTAACTATTATTGTAGAGATGTGTATTTCTTTCTTCAGCTTTGTCACAGTTTGCTTCATTTATTTTGGGGCATCTTGGTTAGGTGCATAAAAATGTATGACTGTTATTTCTTCCTGATGAACTGTTCCTTTTCTTAATATATAATGACATTCTTTATCTCTTATCATTTTTTGCATTTAACATCTGTTTTGCCTGATATTAGTATAGTTATCCTTGGTTCTTTTTTGGTTACTGTTTGTGTGGAGTTATCTTTTTCCAACTTTTCACTTTCAGCACTTATTAAGGTATGCTCTTGAAACAGAATAGTGGTTTGGATATGTGAAGTCTTAAATAATTTAGTCCACCTGAGTATATTACTTCTTGTGAAAATCTACATTCAGTGCCAGCAATATACAGAATAGGGCATTAACACATAATATAATAAGGGTGCAAATATCACTTCTCATTTTCATATCATTGGTCTGATTGAAAGTTTGAATGGACAATCCAAACCTCATTCAAAATGTGATAAAAAAATGTTCATAGCCTAGTCATTGAAAAAGATGTATGCTCAAAAAGAATATGAGAGAATATAGAGGGTGGTGGCAATTTCTATGGAAAAATATTTCTAAGTTCAGAAAGTAGGTAGGAGTGGAGAAGTGGGGAAAGTTCTTTATACCCTTGTATAACATGGAACCTCATATGTTTTTCCAATCTTAGCCAGGATTTAAATTAATTGCTGGAAGGGAAGTTGATATAAATGCATAGGACTAACATAGAAGATTGATAGATACAGAAAGCGATAGTGATAGAGAAAAAGAGATGGGAAGATGAAGATTAAGGTTATGATAAGGAATTGCCTCATTTGATTATGGATTCCAAATTTATAGAGCAGGCAGGAAGTTGAAAATTTCACTGAGATGGTTCTTGAATTTTTTAGTCTGAATTTCTCAGGCTGGAAATTCAGGGAAGAATAGAAGATGTAGTTGTGAGGAATAATTGTCTGATATTTGACCCTCAATTCATTGGATGAAGAATTTCCAATGGTGGATCAGGCTTACCTGTATTGTAAATATAATGAACTTTAGTTAAGATCAACTGGTTGCAGATACTAATTTCATCTATGAAATACATCTAAAGTAATAACTGCAGCATTGTTTACAAATAAATAGGTACCATAAACTAGCTAAGTTGACACAAAACTTAGCCAACATAACCTCCAACTCCTTAAACCATACTTAATTTCCAAATAACAACCTAAACTAGCTTTGGTTCAACCCACTAGAACCAGCTGAGGTCCTTGTTGAGGACAAAGGGAATATGGAATGGGTAGTGGAAAACATAGATATAAATACAAATTACAACTATTTACCAAAAAGTGAACAACTATAATGACTTTTCCTTCATATTTTGTTGTGAATATTTTAATGTTTGCATTTGCACATATACATATATATACACAGAAATCCACACATCTCCAAAATCTTTGATTTCTTCCCATTTCTTTGTACATAACATAAATTTTATTAACATTATATCCTCTTCAGTGGAAAAGGTTAACACGCTAAGTTGTATCCACATTATTTATTTATTCCACAGAAGTATGACTTATTTACGTCAAATCTCTTCTCTCTCTAACTCTGTCTGTCTCTCACTCTGTTTGGTCTTTGTATCTAACAGGTTGTTGTAGATTAAATTATGTAACCTCTCAGAAAACGGGTTCGTCATGTCAATCTGACTTCCTGTGGGTGTGAACTCATATATAAGAAGGACACTTTGATTAATATCATCAGTTAATGTGTAGACTCATTTGTGAATAGGATCCTGTAGGATTGTGTTTATGTGTGGTTAAACCTGAATCAGGAAGCTCTTAAAAGATTACTGGAAGCATTATAAAAATAAAGAAGTCAGAGATTCCACAGGTAGGAGCTAAAACCAGATGTCAGAATATGCAGAAGAGCAAATATGAGGTGGTGATCTAGGCTATTGTATGTGAAAGGACACAGAGAGCAAGCGATGGAATCCCAAGGATTATGGCAAGCCAGCACCAGAATGCTACAAGGTTTGTGAGGAAGAGCACCTCAGCTGGTCCTGGATTTTTGCCTGGTGGGCTGAACCAAAGATTCAAAACTAAAAGATTTGAACCATTAGTATTCTTTCCTGGTTTGGGTTGTTGCAGTTTTCCAGTAAATTTAAACACAGGAATAGTAGTACTAAGAGATGTCCTATGTGTTCTCTTGGATTCCAGACATATTCTTCATATTTCCTTTGTGAGTACTACTCCAAGTTTCCTTTAGGCAATCAAGATCAATCATGTCAGCCAATGCTGTGACTCTGCTTTGCCTGTTGATTCAAAAATTTGATTTTTACCCACAATAAAAAAAAAAAACAATAAAAAACAAAGACATAGTAATCTAAAGTGGCTGGGTAGAAGTAATGACTTCCAATTCAATGGAAATATTGCTGTTTCCTTTGGAAGCATTCATTCTTCAGGCCATCTAGAATAGCACAGCAAAAGATCGCGGGGACAGAAAACAAAAATGTTGCTACTGGATAACTGGAATAATAGTGAGTGGTTCCACTCTCAGTTCCGCCTCTCAGTTCTAGCAACCTTTAATTCTGGCCACAGGAGAAATAGCACCATCTGTTGGAAACTGGCTTAGAACATAAACTGCTCTCTAGAAAATGCTGCACCAGCCCTGCAAGGAATTTTCCACGTAGATGGCAACATAACTGAGTTTTCAAAAGACCATTCCGCCATCCTTTCAATCCAGATGTTACAGAGTGATGGAGAACATAGTAAAACCAGAGAATCTCATGAAGATGGGCACATTGCTGTACTTCATTTGCTGTGAAGTGAGTACCTTGATCAGAAATAATGTTGTGTGAAATAACATGATGGTGGTTAATGCACCACTGATGGTGGTTTTGGCAGAAGATTTATGTTCAGGGGATGCCAATTCATATCCATAGTAAATGTCTATTCTTGTAAAAACAAAATGCTGTGTCTTCCATCATGGGAGTAAACTAATGTAATCACCTGCCAAAAGGTTTCAGGCTAATCACTTCAAGCAATAGGGCATATGCAGAACTGAGCTTTTGTCTTTGCTGCTTGCATATAGGTTACTAAACAAAAGCTGTGACCAGGTTTGCCTTGAGGGATGTATGGGCATGTTGCTGAATCCATGCAAAACCTCCGTTCCTGCCACATTGAATAATTTGTCCATGAGCCCAATTGTACAATGACAGATGTGTATGTAGAAAGAAGTTGGCTGGTCTCCACAGAAAGCGTCATCCTATTCACTTGATTATAAAAATCTTCACCTGCTCAGATAACACTTTGATGAGCACTCACATGGCACAGAAATATATTTACTTTTTTGTCTGTCTAGAAAGTTCAGGTCTATCCTCATACCTGTCTCCCAGAACTCTTTGTCACCAATTTTCCAATCATGTACTTCCAACTCCCTGACCATGCAGCCAAACAGTTGGTAACCATATATCTCAATTCAATGAATTGTCTCATCATTTCTCCTTAAAGAAAAATGAAATTGCTTGAAGTTCTACTACTTGGGAAGATTTCCTTTCACCTCTGTCCTTCAGGGACATACAAGAAAAAGGCTGTAGAGATTTCAGGTGGTGCCTGCATATTGCACACAGGTGCCTGAGAATTCATGCCCAATTTTCTCTTCTTCAATCAAGTGATCATAGAAAACTAACCAAAAGGACATAGCTGTGGGCTGAGAAAGGCAAGGTAATGTGGCAGGAATGAGGGCCACAGGCATTGTGCCAGTTTCTCGTGTAACCTACTTTCGCCTTCAGAGCGTGCTGGAACCCATTCTTGTGTATGTCATATCCATTTGATGATGGAGTGCTGCGGTGCATGCTCAACATTATGGCTCGATGAGTCAGACAATACCTCGATAATGATGGGAAGCTCAGGTCTCATGGTAACATGGTTGCACAATCAATTGCTCTACCTTGTAGAAAGCCAAAAGCTGTTTCTCAAAAGAAGTGTACTTATCTAGAGAGGATTCAGGGCCTTGCTCTAAAAATCTTCATCTTTTGTACTGAGATATACTATTGGGGTATGCAAATGCCTACCTTACAAGGGAGCATCCCAGCTCTCAGGCAAAACAGAGCAAGTCCAAAGACTTTCTCTATAATGGTGACTGAACCCCTAGTATTTAATTCTTACATTTGAACCCAGTCCCCATTTCAGCAGGGAGTAATATTTCAAAGCAATTTGTTGTAGATTTAATCATGTGCCCCATAAAGATGTGTTAAAGACTTTTTCCACATTACCTTTGATGTGACCCCATTTTTAAATAGGCACATTGAAGGTGTTCTTTATTAGTTTAGGTGTGGCTCATTTGTAAATAGGATCTTTGAAGATCCTAATTAGATGAGAACAAATTAAATCATGGTGAGCCCTTTTCTGGAGTTGTTAAAAGGCAGAGAATATATTCTGGTGCAGAAAGTCAGAAGAAACCTAAAGACAAAAGAAGCCAAAGAATGAAATGGTAATCATATGAATAGGCAGAGATGCAAGCCAGAGAATCCAAAGGAATTAGGCAATTCAATAGCAGAACCTACATGTTACAGAAGCATGACCTATGAAAACTTGATTCTACTGGACAAAAGAGTGATACAAAAAATTTCTGGGGTTTAAGCCAAAACCATTGTATTGCATGGTATTTGTCACAAAAGCACTGGCAGACAAGGACAACAGTAAAACTTTCACAAAATAATGTAATTGAAAGCTCTTGTAAAATTGCAAGAAGATTTTCTTTTGGGAAGCTCGGATTCAATTTTTAAATGTTTACTTAGCTGGTGTAGTATTTAGTGTGTGTTCTTTGAGAAGATAGCTATTAAGAAGAATTTGATAAAAATTCAGAACTGCAAAGTCCCTGATTTCTGGTTTTAATATCTTACTGAGAGATACAACAAGGAGACAAAACCAGGATAAATGAATATACAACTATTCCTATTCTTGGCAGATGGGCAAAGACAAGCAGCTAATACCACTTTTGTCCAGAGAAGAAATAGGGTACATAATCATAATAGTGCTTCTCATAATGTGATACACATCACTATATAAATGCATTCAAAGAACAAATATCACAATATTAGATTCAAAGATTTAGTAAATTAAATGAGAAAACTCAATCTCACAGTACTTTTAGGGTACATACCAAGTAAGAATAATATAGCTGTTTTTGGAAATCTGATTGAATTTTTTTCAGTACAATTTTCTTTGACATTGTGTGCATGTCTGAATTTGTGTTACTTATGGACACTATTTCAGGAAAAATCACAATCCTAATTCAAATAAATGTACTTTCTTAGAGTAATGCTTAGAAAGGAGATTGCTTCCTATGAAAGGCACCCACCCCATATATCAGAGGTTCATCAGTTTCCAAAAGCAATAGATTTTTAAACCTAAAACTCAGGCTTTTAGTATTTGCAATGGGTGGAACTAGTGTTTGGAGACCACAGGTAAGTAGGAAAAAAGAGAGTAACAGAGAAAAGAATATTACAGGCAGAAACTCTATTTAAAGTGATTATTTCAATAACTGGACAAACATACTAGTTAGATTATTTTTAAAAAAACATGGAATTACTATGTATAAGGTGTATTTTACCTTATTCTTGACATTCCAAAGAGCAATAATTTTTAGATTTGAAGCAATTAGGTGTTCTTGAAAATATCCATGAGGGTGTATTTATTGAGTTCAAGGATCTAACTCAGTAAAAAGAAAGAAATATGCATAATAGGGATCATCAAGAAAGAAGCACTCAGGAATTAGAATAAAAAAGGTGAGAGGAAAAATGTGTGAGGTTTTAAGAAAAGTTTCATGACATTGTTATAAATAATGTGTGGTAAAAAGTACACACATCACATAGAAGTCTTCTAATAAGTTGAGGCAATAATTGATATGCTTTGGCAAAAACTGTTTCATTATAATGGTGAGGGCAATAAATGTGATTATAACTGGGTGAACAAAGAAATGTAACAAAAAAAAACAACAACAAGAAAATGGTTGCGTATTAGAACAATGAAAGAGTTAAGTGAAAATTATTAGATGAGACAAGCACTTTTCTATGTTCCATGTATACTAACTAGTTTACTTAATCAACAATAGATGAAATATATTATCAATATTATTGTATTCGGAATTGCATAATGAAGTCACAGAGAATACAAAGAAAGATAGGGGAAAAAGATCAGAGCTTTAAAGTTGTTTTTTGGCACTTAGTGATATTAATGACAGAATGTTAGAGTGTGTTTCACTTTTGTTACAAGATGAAAAACATTAAAAAACTGTGAATATGCCATACAACCCTGCACATAGCACTTGCAATGCCCTTAACATTCTAAGTAATGATTGCAACTTTAAAGAAAATTACATGAGAGAAAGGTGGAATAGAGTGAATAGAAACATAGTAAAAGAAAAACACAAAGTATTGAAATTGTAATAATGCTAAAACTCATATCAAAAGCAAAAGATATGATGAACTGTATAGTGATGACTAAACTATATGGCATATATTTGTAATTTTTTTCTAAAAAAACTACAATGAAATATATTAAATTATTGAAGAACTTAAATTTGGCTTTAAAATTCAGTTGCAGTTAGCAGTCCAAGATATCTATATGGATAATGCCCATCCAATATGCAGATAAATAAAATATAAATTGGGAATAAAAAGTGGTAAAAATGAAGAATTCCTAAAATGTTGGAGTGTGATATGGGTAAAGAAATCTGTTTTATTAAAAAATATTCTGTGGTATTTCCAAAACACATAATTGTGGAGACTATGCTTCTAGTGTAATGATTCTGCTTATAACCAAATTAAATAAGACTTACATGCATATGAGAAGGTTGGCTAACTTTGTTGAGCCATTAGTTGTGGCAAAATGATACTAATACCTCTTTCCTCCCATCAAATATCTATAAATTAGAAATCCAGAATGAATAGTAGTCAGGATTCAATGAGGAGTAACCACACAATAACATTTACCCTGGTGCAACTATTACCCACAAATGAAGGTTCTCATTTTCATCTGTCTATTCCTCACATACATATTGAGTTTAACTGGGAACCTGACAATAATCTCCATTACCTTTATGGATGCAAACCTTAAAAGTGCCTTGTACTTTTTCCTACAAAATTTCTCCTTCTTAGAAATCTTATTTAAATCTTCTTGTATTCCCAGAAACTTGTACAACATAGCAGGTGGAAATATAATTGCATACGACAATTGTGGCATACAAATTTTTTGAAAGTTTATTCTCTTGGCCACCCTGTCCTATGATCACTATATCGCCATCTGCAAACCCCTACATTATGATCATGTTGATGTTCTTTCAGATTTTGTAGACATGTTATTCATACATGGACTATGGAAATGTATGAGACTTTGAAGTATTCCTTTTAGTAACCCAGATAGATCCTTAAAATAAATTTTACTTCACACCCTAGTTTACAATCATTTTGATGGAAATCATTGAGCCAATTATTTCAAATATTTAACTTACTGATACAAGATCATTTACATGAAACTGGTTTGTTCACAATAGAATGCCCTCATAATTGCAATCATTTAATCTGTATCTTTCCAAAATCCTGAAAGTGTGATAATTAATGTAATTCTTTTTGTATTACATTTCCTGAAATTCGGATCAAATCCCCCAGTCTATTGATCTCAATACCCACTACCCCAAAAATACCAATAAAATAGGAATTGAGAAAGGTAATATTCAACCTTCAAGGACAGGCATTTAAATTTATTTTAGCAACCCTGAGATATGATCCAGAAAACATCCACCCAAATGTGACTTCAGTGACAGATTTTATAGGTTACATATATCTCTTATCTATGCTGAATGTTTGCAGAATCCCAGAAATATATTTGTCTTGAATTTTGATATGAATTTCTGACTTCAATTTTGGATTCTCCTCGATCATCATTAAGAAAATTTTGTTGTTTCCTTCAGGTTGGGAGACATAGTAGTTCTTATTGGCCAGATTTGTGGGAGAATACTGGACTCCCTGGTTATTCATATGTAATTTGAAAAAATCTGTATATTGGAAGTAGACCTAATATAATCCTAGAATATGGTAAGTATTTTATACACATCTAGAAAAGCTTCACAGGTCTCAAAAATTTCTAACAGAAATACAATAAATTATTTATCAAACAGAATAAAATATCAACCATCCTGAAAGAAAAATGCAACCACAAATATCCTTCATATCATCAAATACTACTTGGTATGCAAAGAATCAAGACTTGGGACACATATCCTAAGGATTAACAGTCAATAGTAAACAACTTTGCCATGCTTCGGATGTTGGAATTAACAGTTGAGTAAATCAAAGCAGATATTACAAATATGCATTAAAATTTAGTGTAAATGCTGTCATAATGAATAAAAATTGCGAACCATAAATAGACCAAGCAGAATTTCTAGTACAAAGAAATGAAATAACTGTAATAAACAATTATGTATGGATTTAATATTGGCAGAAGAAAGTGTCAGTATTATAGAAAATAGAACATGAGAAATTATCCTAATTTAGAACCACATACAAATATTGACAAATATGCAGAATTTTGTGATTTGTGTGATTATATGAAGTAGTCTAAAAATGTATAATTACAGTATCAGATAAAGGGGGAAAGGGGAAAAGAAAATCATTTGAAGTAATAAAGATTGAAATATTCCAAATTTGTTTAAAATACCAAATTTCTAAGATGAATAAATATGAAAGAAAAAGTAAACAAATTATAGCTATATAGATGACTTGGAATATTTCCAAGTTGTATTTTGAGTGAAAGAGAAGTGGAAAGTTTCATTTAATATTACCTTGTCTTTAACATGTACACAGTGACCAAAATAATAAATATTCATATGTATCTGTGCATATGTGTGTATGTGAAAAATTCCTGTGTATGTGTTTTTGTATTCATGTATTGAATAAATATTTGTTTATTTTATTTTTATTTAGTCAGAAAGCCTTTAGAATATGAAGGAAATCAAATTTAATGCAGGAATACTATGGCAGAAAATACATGATTCAAACAGTGAAAAGAATGGGTAAAAGGAGACAAGTTTAAAAACAAACAAAAAGAAGACTTTAATTCTGGGATTGTCACACCAAGTTCAAGGATTGGAATACAACATAATAGTGATATATTCTGCCTATATTGTTTTAAAGTTTCAATCCAATAATTATTTAAAAGGTGCAGCATTTTTTAAATTCATAAACAAGTTATTAATAAAATGTAATAACAAATGAAAGGCAGTAGAACAGCCAAAATAAGTTTGAAAAGGAAGTATAAAGTGGGAAGATCACTCTTCTCTATGTTAAGGCTCATTATATAGTTACAGAAATCAAGATTGTAATAATTGGTTGAAAACACAATTTACAGAATGGGGGAAAATATCCATCTAGTAATACACAGAATTCACAAAACTCATCATTAAAATAACAAAAACAATCAATCCCAGTAGAAAATGGGCTAATAACATGAGCAAACATTTCACCAAAGAGGATATGCAGATAGCAATTAAGACCATGAAAAGATATTCAATATTGCTAGTCATTAGAGAAATGCAAATATCAACCACAATACATTCCCTACAGATATATTAGGTTGGATAAAATAAAATACAGTGATAACACAAAAGCCTGGCGAGGTTGTGAAGAAACATGATGATTTCCAAAAACCAGTATCTGTGAACACCTGTATACCTGAACAATGTTTGTGAACATCTAGGTTATGGTTATGTCCACAAACCAGATGGAATCCAAAATTACTGAACAATGGTGTGTTGCAATGATATGACTAACTCTCTATGTTTATAGGAAAAAATGATTTTTTTTGGAGAGAAGGAATGGAGAATAATACTGTAATTTTAACCAATGAATAGTGTGCTAACATTATTTAGATCACTCTGATATAGCTATGTGGTATAACATACATGTCTGTAAACATAGTGATAGAACTACAGGTAAACCTCTTTTTCAGACAATAATGCCCAGAATCAGAAAATATTTTGCAAGGTTAATTTGAAACCCACAAGTGATATAAAATTGGCTATATAAACCAATTTACCAGACAAGGAAACAGAATCTACCTTTAAGAAAGTAGAAACTCAATCAGATTACTGTAAAAAATGATGAAAGAGGAAGGAGATTAATTGAATTTAACAGGAACATGAAAAGGCACACAAGGACAGTGTCATGATTAAAATGCCTAATGGTGGGAATTACTGTCCACTGTGGATGATTCAATTCTGGCAATGTCAGAATACTAAGAGGATTCTATGTTTTATATTAAAACACTGTAGAGGTTGAAAAAAGATAAATAATGGACGCTACCTGAAATTAATACCCAAATATGTCTTTCAGTGTAATTGACATGAGGTTAACCATCACTAAGGAAAAATTAAATCATGATTATTTAATTTTGACTTAAATAAATACTTGTTAAGCAATTAATGTCATTCAACATATCAAGAAAAAACAATGAAAAATACACATAAATATGGTCATATCAAGTTATGCAGAAGAAGCATTTGAAAATGAACATTTATTTTGCAATAAAAAATTCCTAGCACAGAAGAAAAGAAATGTATTTTCTCATTCTGATAAAAGGCACAGTTATGGGTAAATATTTTCACCCAAATCGATATATTCAGGCCCTAGCTCCCTACCATACTGTAACCTTCTTTAGAAACTGATCTTTGAAGATAATGTTAGTTAAGATGAGGCCAACTGGACTAGGGTGGGGCCTAAACTAATAAGATTTATGTCCTTATAAGAAAAGAATATTGGACATGGACAGAGAGAAAGCAAGAGAAGATAGCCATGTAGCAGAACCAGAAAATGTCATACATTGCCACCCAGTCACTGCCAGAACCGTACGGGCTTCACAGGAAGTCTGGAAATGGCCATACTTATATTACAAATTACTAAATTCCATAACTGTGGGACAACTACTTTCTGTTGTTTTAAACTGTCCAGGTTGTATTTCTTATTGTACCCCTAGGAAACTAAAACTGACATATACAAAAACCTACAACTTATAATATCATATTTTATGTGAAATACTCATTGCTTCTACCCTAAGATCATGAAGGAGGCAAGGTGTCCACACAGCCACTTCTAAACAACATTCTAAAAAAAATTCTACATTTTTCTAAAAAAAAAAAATCACTAGAAGTAACAAGTGAGTTTTCAAGTGTTGCAGGACAAAGATCCACATGTACATTTCAAAAGCACTGGTACAAAAGAAATACAAACAGGGAAGAAACATGTGAAAAAATGTTCAAAATCACTAGAGATTAGGGAAATGCATATCAAAACTACAATGAGATAGCATTTCACACCTATTAGACTGGCCACTATTAAAAAGTCAGACACTGACAATATTAGAAAGGATATGGAGAGATAGGAAGGCTTATTCACTGTTGGTGGGAATGTAGAATGGACAGCCACTGTGAAGATCTATTTGGCAGTAATTAAGGAAGTTGAATATAGAGTTGCCATGGGACCCAGCAATATCATTGCTAGGTATATACCCAGAAGAACTGAAAGCAGTGACACAAATAGACATCTGCTCATTGATGTTCATAGCAGAGTTACTCATGATAGCCAACAGTTGGAAGAATTCTAGGTGCCCATCAACTGATGAATGGATAAACAAGTTGTGGAGTATACACATGATGAAATATTATGCAGTGGTAAAAAGAAGCCATGAAACATAAGACAACATGGATGAACTTGGAGAATGTTATGTTGAGTGAACCAAGCCTGACACAAAAGGACAAATACTGTATGATTGTCCTAATATGAATTAAATACATTATGTGAAATACAAATATATTATGTAAAATATGAATATGAGTAAAATTGCATTTATTACCTCATTTTTCTTTGAAGCTTAACAATTGTATGTTAATACTACAAAATGTTACTATGAGACAAAAATACATTATACTAAGTGACAGAGAACAGACACAGAGCACTACATATTGTATGATTCCATTCATATAAAATGTAAATATAAATCAATTTATAAAGATGAAATGAGATTAGTGGCTATGGAGGGCTGAAGAAGGAATGGCAAGGAGTGTGGAGTCTTTCTTTTCGGAGTAAGGAAATTGTTCTAAAATTTATGAGATAATGAATGTACAAAATTATGATTATACTAAAATCCCATTGAATATACAATTATGATAAATCATATGGTATGTGAATACATCTCAATAAAACTGCTTAATAAACAAATAAATACTTGTGCAAAAATAGCCAGAAATAGCAGTTATGTACAGCAGTGGAAACAGAGAGAGATTGAGAGGTGAGGGATTTCCTTGTTTGTCTTTTTGTTTATTATTATTATTATTGAAATAATGAAAATGCTGTAATAATGATTGCAGTTACAAACACAGCTATATGATTATACAAAGTACCTTTGATTGTACACTTTGGATGAATTGTATGTTTTATTAATATATATCAATATAATTGATTTGGTTAAAAAAATGGTACATTAACAAAAAACAACAATAGTAACAGAAAATTCAAAACCATACCCAAAATATGAAATATTTAGGCATAAAACTGGAATAAAAATTTGTGAAAAGCCTGTACATTGAAAGCTAAATTTTTGGTGAATTAAGTTTAAAAAGAGACATATACATGGAGGTATATATCACTTTCACAATTGAAAGACTATTGTTGAATTCAATTCTATCCAAGTCAATTTCGAGATTCAGTACTATCTCCAAAATCATCCAAGCACAACTTATGTAAAAATTGACAAGCTCCTTATAACTTAATGGAAATGCATTTGACCTAGAATAAAAGAATCAACTGAAAAAGACCAAAGTTTTAGGATCTACACTAACTAATTTTAACATGTAGAACTATAGTAAGAGAGTGCAATATTTGCATTAAAATAGATCAAAGATCAATGGAAAAGTATGGGCACTGTTGAAAAAATCCCTTATATTTATGGTTAAACAATTTTTTAAAGATACAAAAACAACTTATTGGAAAGGGTTAGTCTTTTCAAAAAATGGTACAGAAGAATTGTATATCCATCGTAAATAAAATGAACTTCTATCCCTACTTCTCAATATTTACAAAAATTAACAAAAAAATGAATGTTAATATTGAGTTAGGTCACACTTTCTTAGATAAAGCACAAAAGTATAATCCATTGAAAACTGATAAGGTGCAATTTATCAAAATTGAGATTATCTGCTATTATCAAGACTGTGTTAAGAAATGAGAAGACAAAATAGGAACTGGTTAAATATTTGCAAACCAAATGTCTGAAAAAAGACTGCAACAAGACTATATAAAGAACTATCAAAACTAAATAAGAAAAAACAAAACCAAATTATAAAATAAGCAAAAGGGTTTAAACAGATACGTCACCAAGGAAGATACACAACAACTAAGTACACCAAATATGATCAACCTCAGTAGCTGTTAGGTTTATGCAAATTAAAATCACAATATGAAATCACTACATACCTACTACTAGGCCTAAATTGCAAAGATTAATCATATCAAAGATTTGAACAAAGGAGAACACTCTTGCATTACTCATGGGAATGTAAAATGGCAAAGACGCAAAGCAAGTAACCCCAAGGATTGTGGCAAGTCAGCAAAAGATGCTACAGACTCCAGATGAAAGCATGGTATGTTGAAACTTGATTTTGGATTCTAGCATCCAAATCTGTGAGACTAAATTCCTGGTGTTTAAGCTAGCCAATTGTGTGGGAAATGCTGATCCAATTTTTAAAAGTTTGCTTAGCTCATGTAGTATTTAGTATGTGTTCTTTGAGAAGATATCTATCAAGAAGAATTTCATAAAAATTTAGACTTGTAAAGTCCCTCATTTTCTGTTTTAATATCTTACTAATAGCAGATGCAACATGATGGAGTAGGGAACGACAGGCAGCACTCCTCCAGAAGCTTTTTTATGGTAGGCAGGTTTACCTGGCAGAAGGGAAGCCAAGAGACTGTGGGGACAATTGGAGAGGGCAGCTAGGGAGGGGGTCCCAGTTGGCAAGGAAAATGGAAGCTGTAGGATAGACAGCCCTTAAGTCACACACAGATGGCTCAGAGCAGAGGGACATCAGAGGATTTTAATTGCCCAAATTTCTTAGAAAATATGAAATTTTAAGAAATGAGCAATGTTTTTAATAATAAAAAGTATCCCCTTGACCTGTATCTGATGCTGATGTATCATCCCTTGTCTCCAAGGACACAGTCCCTACTGATGCCAGTGTTACCTATCTTTTTTTGCCAAATGTCATTATTCAGAAAATTCACCAATTAACCTCGAATGTAGGTCACAAAGGACACTTTTTTTTTTCATTTACTGGCTTATTATCAATTTTTAAAAGTCATGCTTTAATCTTTAAAAGCATCTCTCTGTCCCTATTATTTAGAATATCATCTCTTCTACCAGTGGATAGAGTTCCTGAAATCCCAGCCATCAGAATAATTAATATTCTTTTCCCTGATGGAGTGAGTAAGAATATATTGGGAGGCTTATAACAGCACTAAGCCCATTATGAGGTAGTCTGTAAATCTTGCTGAGGATGGCAGTCTCGGGAGCTCTATGCATTCCCAGACATGCCAGTAAATGTGAAGATATAAATGTATTCATCAAAAATATCACTTCTGACATTACAGTCTTAATATTTCTATGTGTAAACAATCAAAAGATACTCTGATTTACTAAGAGAGAGTAAATATGATGATGTTTTCTCTTTGATTATAATTCCTTTGAAGGGTTGGTCATGTTTTCCTCCTGAGAAAAAATGGATTTCAGGAATAATTTATATATTTTATCATGTATTCAACATATATTTATGTGATTTCATTTTTTACAGAGAATTCATATTGTGTAGACAAATAGCATAGCCTGGAAGGGTTTTGTGCATAAAATGCACTAATAAATTCACAAATAACTCAATATAATAAATATTCATGGAAAATTTTGTAACCCATACAACCCCAAATAAATTGAGTACAAGGGAGAAAGTTTTTCTACACATTCATGTTAGAAATTCTCCAGTCTTGAGATAGATAATGATTGTATCATGGAAATATGGAAGTCCCTGTCTGTATAACTAATGTTTGATGCCTGAGGAATACCGGTGGGACAGCTTACAACCAATGCATGAACCAAAAGTTCTTGACTTCTGCATTACCTATGTTATTGTTAGGCAAAAATGCTATTAGTGAAGAAAAAATAACTCATTTTACTGGAAAGTCACAGAGAAAGAAGTGAGTCACCATTTATTTCAGAAGTAAAGGTAACACAGATGTTCAGAAAATATGTATATATTCTGAGATGAGGTGGATTAGATAGAGGAGTCAGTAGCAAGTTGGTGTGAGGGAAGAGGTTTAAAAACTCTTGTGCTAAAAATCAATGAACAAACAAAAATCTTATGAAACAAAAACCTCAATTACTTCTCTAAAGTATGTATAATAAGCAAAAATTATCTTTTATTTATTCATACTGTTAAAAAAGATAAAATTTGTCAGGAAAAAACATGAAATCTATTAAGAGATTTTGTGATTTAATTTTCGAATAGGACAGAATTCTTGAGAGCCAAAGGACATCATTGCCACCCGGAAATATATATGTCCTCAGCAATCTATTTAGGCGAAAGGGAAAATTAAGCAGGAGTGGAAATTAAGCTTACATTTTTAAAAATGTAGTAGGGAATAAAAAACTGAATATGTTGACTTCTAGAATAAATAATCTATAAGAAAATATCTCTGAATATATCATACAGATGGGCTAGAAGTTGGAAGTCAGTAATGAGAAACGGCACAATAACAACATTCATTCTGCTGGGACTGACAGATGACCCTCAGCTACAGGTTCTGCTTTTTACATTTCTACTTCTTACCTGCATGCTGAGTGTAGCTGGGAACCTGACCATCATCACACTCACCTTTGTGGATTCCCATTTGAAAACACCCATGTAATTTTCTTACAAAATTTCTCCTTCTTAGAGGTCTCCTTCACATGTGTGTATTCCTAGGTACTTCTATAGCATAGCTACGGGTGACAGGGTCATTACCTTCAGTGCTTGTATGGTCCAATTGTTTTTTACCGACCTCTTTGCAGTAACCGAATTTTACCTCCTTGCTGCCATGTCTTATGACAGCTATGTGGCCATCTGCAAAGCCCTACACTACATGACCATCATGGGCAGCAGAG
>JAQZBX010061895.1:0-17014 GCA_029593785.1 Cabassous unicinctus
TGTGGGAGGTGGGGAACATGGGAATCCTTGTAATTTCTGAGTAATAATTAGGTAATCTAAGCACCTTTAAAAATATATATATATATAAAATAACATTTATGTAAGAAAATACACATATATGCATATATATTTATATATCATTTTACAAATATTGGTATGTACTGTGAAAAATCTTGATTTTTATGAACAATAAAAAAAAGAAAAAAAAACAACATTATTCTCTTGTGGAGACGTGTTGGTGTAGGTGTGATATATTTATTAAATAATACACAGTATAGTGTGGACTCAGTAAGGGGTCCATGTTTTTCACCTGACTGGCAAAGGGGTCCAAGGAACAAAAAAGGTTAAGTTCCCCTGCTTTAAGTAAACTTTATATTAGTATAGCTAACCTAGCTCTCTCTTGGTTACTGATTTACATGGAATATTTTACCATCCTTTCAGTTTCACTGTATTTGGACCTTGAATTTAAGATGAGTCTCTTGTAAACAGTATATAGTTTGGTCAACCTTTTTTATCCATTTTTCCAGTTTCTGCTGTTTGAATAGAGTATTTAATCCATTATGTTTAAAGTAATTATTGATAATTCAGGACTTATTTCTGCATTTTTATTTGGTAAAAATAAAAATTTATTTTGTAAGTTTTATACCTATTTTGTCCTTTATTTCTCCCATTGCTGCCTACTTTTGTGTTTAAATATCTTTTGTAATAAGCCATTTAAAATCTCTTCTGATTTCCTGTTGTGTATAGTTTTTGGATGCTTTCTTTAGTGGATTCCATGAGACTTATGTTTAACATTCTAAATCTATCAAAATCTCATTTGATTTGATACCAACTTAGCTTCAATAGCACACACAAACTATGTACCTATGTCCCTTCATCCCCTATTTCCTCTATCTTGTTTTTGTCACAAATTACATCTTTATATATTGTGCCTAACACCATAGTTTTACAGTTACATTTTATCCATTTGTATTTTAGATCTAGTAAGGAATGACAAGTGGAGTTAGAATGCAAAGACAGGATTGTACTGGCATTTGTATTTACCTTTACCAGAGGTCTATATTTCATAATATGGCATTGAGGGACTTTCTTGTGTCATTTCCTTTCAACCTGAAGAACTCCCTTTAGAACTTCTTGTAGAGCAGGTCTAGTGGTGACAGACTCCCTTAGGTTTTGTTCATCTGGGAATGCCTTAATCTCTCATTTTCGAAGGACAGTTTTCTTAGATATAGAATTCTTGGCTGACAATTTTTTTCCTTCAGTAATTTCAGTCTGCTTTCTTGCCTCCATGGTTTCTGTTGAGAAATCAGCACTCTTTTTCTACGTGTTGTTAGATGTTCTCTTTGCCTTTGACAGTTAGCAGTTTGATTTTAAATTGTTTCAATGTAGATCTCTATGAGTTTATCCTGTTTGGAGTTCTTTGCGCTTCTCCCATGTTTATATCCATATCATTCGTTTAACTTGGGAAGTTTTCAGCCATTTTTTCTTCAGATATTCTTTCTGTTTCTTCTGCTTCTGTTATTAATAATGTGAATATTGGAATGGTTATTCATGCCCCACTTTCTTAGGCTATGTTCACTTTCCTCATTCTTTTTTCTTTCTGTTCCTTGCATTGGCTAATTTCAATTGTTCTCTCTTCACATTCATTGATTCTCTCATTTGCTGGCTCCAATTTGTTGTTTATGTACTCTAGAGAAATTCTTATTTCAGTTCTGTACTTTTCAGCTCCAGTATTTCTGTTTGATTCCATTTGATAATTTCTATCTTTTTATTGATGTTCTCATTTTGTTCATATATTGTTTTTCCTGATTTCCTTTAGTACTTTGTCCTTGGTTTTCTTTAGCTCTGAGCATATTTAAAACAGTTTTTAAAAAACATTTCTGGTTTTCCCAATGTGTGGTATTCTCACTGGTGATTTCTGATATTTCACATTGTTTCTCTGAATAGCCATCATTTCTTGTTTCTTTGTATGTCTGTGGTTTTTGTTGAAGTGTAAACATTTGAATATTGTAATTTGTTAATTCTCAAAAATAGATTCTCCCCCTTTCCCAGGGTTGTTGTTTTTTTCTTTCCTTTTTGTTAATGGCTATAGTAGTCTTATTTGTTTAATGAAGTTTCTGTTCCTCAAGCTTGTATTTAGCAGATGTTAAAATACACATTTATTTGAATGCCAGGAGCTAACAAATGAAAAAAAATCACAAAAGAAAACACTTTTCCCAGTATCTTCAATTTGACTCTATTCAAGTGCTTTCCTTCAGCATTTAGGCAGGCTTACAGTGAAAATAAAGAACAACTGAGGCTAAAATAGGTTACTCTCAGGTCTTTTCTGAACATTCATCTTTTTCTGGGTATGTGCATGTGGCCTCATTAATTCCCTCTTATAAATAGATACTCTGACTGCACCAAGTTCCCTCCAGGAAGTTCACAGACTTTCCTCATCTTCCAAGGCTCTACATTATGTCTCTGAGTAATCCTATGTCTTGGGCAGCAATGGTTTGCTTGTTTTACTAATGCATTTTATCAGTCCTTCTAGCTGATTCTTCATCTAGAGCAAATTCTGGGCCCAGCGAGACAGATATGAACGTCCTGTATCATTCCTTCAGCCTGCCACCTGAGGGATTTATATAGATACTCATGTACCCCAATAAGCACATATTGCTTACATTGCACATTCTGGAATGTAGGACCTGAACTGCAAATGTAGGATGTGCTGGTACCATACGCAGCCTGGGAGGGGTATAGGGAAGGGCCTGTAAAGGAGCCACAAGGTTTTTCTCCCCCATACACACTGCTTTTTTTTTAATCAAATAAACTTTATTGTTAAAGAGGTTTTAGATGACAGAAAAGTTACATATAAAGTATAAGGGATTCCCATATACACCACCCCTCCCCCTCCCACCTTTCCCCCTATTAATAACTTCTTAAAATTGTGTGGTACATTTGTTACAATTGATGGATAAATAATAAAGCATTGCTACTAATCAAGGTCTTTAGTTTACATTGTGGTTTACACTTAATTCCAATGCCCTAAAAATGCCGTATGTTCCACATATTATTTCCTCCTCCTCCCTTCAGAACCTCTGGTAACCACTGTCTTTATAGCAATGTTACATGTTCTTCAGTTATTATAGTATTAATAAAGTTACTTTGTCCATGATTGCATTCCCCCTTTATGTTTGTTCATTCCTCAATCTTGAGGATTTTGGGATGGTGATGCTCACCCTGCTTCTGATTGAGAGGGGGCTTAGATCCCATGGGGGCAGATGGAAGGAACTGTTTGCTTGCAGTTGAAGATACTCTGTTTTTTGGGGGGGATGGGCATTGTCCATCATCATCATTTTGTTAATTGCCTTGTGGGAGTCTGATGAATTGGAGAGTAGGTGTTGGCTGCAACTCTGCTGATATTCAGTACTCAACCGGCATATGAACAGACTGAAGATTTAAGTTTCTGATACGTATATTTAATGGGTATAGTGCTAATTACAGGCTCAAAAAAAGGGGGTAGAAGAATTACGTGTAGGCAGATTAGAAATGAGTCTAACTCTGTTACATTGGGGAAATAGGTTGTCATATATTTCAAGGTAAGGCCCACCTACAAGGTGCTGATTTCCACAGGTTGTATGCCTTGCCTATAGTGTCTGGATGACTCAAGAGCCGTCAGGAGCACCCCTATTTAAGGTTTTGTTCACAGTAGCAGTTAGTGAGATCTGTCTGAGACATGTATAAGTGTAACCTCTGGAATGATGTCCCAACTCATTTTGAAATCTCTTAGCCATAAAAGCTCTTTCATATTTGCTATCTCCCCTTTTTGATCAAGGTCTTTTTCCAAATTCATCGCTTGATTCCAGGGAGGCTCATGCCCAGGAGTCACGTCCCACACTGTGGGGTAGGTAGTGCATTTATCTGCTTTTTTTTTTTTTTTAACTTTATTTTTAGAGAATTTTCAGATTACTTAAAAGTTGCATTGAAAATATAGGGGAGCTGATGTGGCTTGGTGGTTGAGTGCTGGCTTCCCACATATGAGGTCCCAAGTTCAATCCCCAGCCCTGGTACCTAAAAAAAAAAGGGGTGGGGGGAGGGAGCAGATGTGGCTCAAGTGGTTGAGCATCTACTTCCCATATAGAAGGTCCCGGGTTTGGTCCCCCGTGATTCCTGAAAACAAACAAACAACAAAAACAGACAAGCAAACAAATGAAAAAAAATCAACTTGGGAGCTGATGTGGCTCAGTGGTTGAGCGCTGGCTTCCCATATGAGGTACCTCAAAAAAACAACAACAAAAAAGAAAATATATTCCCATATACTCCCCCTCACATTTTCCCCTATTAATGACATCTTTCATTACTGTGGTACATTTGTTACAAGTGATGAACAAATATTGAAATATTGCCACTAACCATGGTCAAAATTTACATTAGAGTTTACACTTTGCTCTATAAAATTTTACACATTTTGACAAAATGTATAATGGCCTGTATCCATCATTACAAAATCATGCAGAACAATTCCAGTGTCCCCAAAGTGCTCTATGTTCCACCTATTCTTCCCTCTTTCTCCCCCAAGAAAGTCTGGTGACTAATATCTTTATATCAATGTTACAAGTTCTTCCATTACTAGAATAATAATGTCTACTTTGTTCCATAGTTGCATTCTCCCCTTATGTTTGTTCATTGCTCAGTCTCGAGGATTTTGGGATGGTGATGCTTACTCTGCTTCCAATTGAGAGGGTGCCTAGATCTCATGGGGGCAGATGGATAGAATGTCTTGATTGCAGTTGTAGGTACTCTCGTTTTGGGGGGGTGGGCATTGTCCATCATCATCCTTTTGTTCGTTGTCCTGGGTGGTCCACTGAACCTGAGATTAGGTGTTGGCTACTACTCTGCTGAGATTTAAGGCTCAACTGGAATATGAACAGACTGAAGATTAAGTCTCTGGGGTATATATTTAACAGATAATGCTAATTATAGGTTCAAATAACAGGGGCACAACAACCATGTGTAGGGAAATTATAAATCAGTCTGTTACAATTCTGAAATACATTAACATATATTCCAAGGTAAGGCCCACTGATGGGGTGCCTATTGCCTGGGGTTGTGTGCCCTGCCTATAGTGTCCAGATGTCTCTAGAGCCCTCAGGAGCACCCCTGCCTGAAGCTTTCTTTACTGTGACAGTGAGATCCTCCTGAGAGGTGCATGAGCTTAACCTCTGAAATGACCTCCCGACTCATTTTGAAATGTCTTAGCAGTAAGAACTCTTTTGTATGTAATATTTCCCCCTTTTGTTCAAGGTCTTTTTCCAAGTGCATCTCTACTTGGTGCTTGGTAATAATCCCTCGGTACCAGAAAGTCCTGCCCCCAGGAGTCATGTCCCATGTTGGAGTGAAGGCAGTGAGCTTATATGCTGAGTTTGGCTTAGAGAGAAGCCACATATGAGTAATAATGAAGTTTTCAGTAGGTAACTCTTAAGCATTATATATTACTAGGCTAGGTTTCAGTTTCACAAGAACAAAGCTCGTAAGTACATGCATTGATATCAAGAGCCTGGCGTATTGATCTGTCCTCCTTCGCTAGGCACTGCCTTTATGCTCCAGAGATTCTTGCCACTCTATTAGAGAATGTAGCAGGATTTCCCAGGATGAGAATTTAATATTTTGTTGTTTATCATGTGGGTTTTCACCCACTGAGGTAACACCCCATGACTGTATGAATACGTTCATATTCCATAGAGGTATGTCCTGGGTGCATCCTTCTCCACACAACCCTACACCACCAACACCCTGTACCAGTGATCCTTCTCTGCCATAGTTGTAACTTTTCTGTAATCCAAAACTTCTCCAAAGCCAAAAAAAAAAAAAAAAGTCTTGCATTATGTCTTTCATCACCATAAGATCTGTTATGTTTTACGTATATTTACAGATTCTTCTGTATGTTACCCCAGTGTCTTGTAATTTTTTTCCTACTTTATTTTCAAATAACCTTTAGGTTACAGAAAAGTCACACTGAAAATATAGGGGATTCCCATACCCCAACCCCTCCCCCTCTCACATTTTCCTCTATTAATAGCATCTTAAATTAGTCTGGTACATTTATTACAATTGATGAATAAATATTGAAGCATTGCTACTAACCATGGTCAATAGTTTACATTATGGTTCACATTTTGCACTGTACAATTTTATAGGTTTTGACAAAATATATAATGGCTTGTATCCATCATTGCAAGATCATACAGAAACATTTCAATGCCCTAAAAATGCCCTATTTTCTACCTATTCTTCCCTGCCCCTCCCCTTAGATCCTATTGTAAGCAGTTGGTTTCAGTTTTTTAAGAATAAGGTTCATAGTTACTTGCATTAATATTGAGAGCTTGACATGTTGGTCTGTTTTCTATTATTTGGCACTGCCTATGGGCACCATTACCTGGCCACTTTGACATGTGAACCTAACCGTCACTATAAGTTCTTAGCAATTTTTGTATTAGAGATGTTGTAGGTTTACAGAAGAATCATGCAGAACATAGATTTCCTGTATATCATCCATCCCGCATTATCAACACTTTGCATTAGTCTGGTACCTTTTTTTATTGATGAAAGAACACTAAAATTGTACTATTAACTATAGTCCATAGTTTATTTTAGGGTGTATTTATCCCATATACCACCCTATTATCAACACCTTGCATTAGTTTGGTACCTTTGTTATAGATCATGAAAGAACATTTTTATAATTGTACTAGTAACTATAGACCATCATTTACAACAGGATTCACTGTGTTGTAGTCCTATGGTTAATCTTTTAAGTTTTATTCTAGTAATGTATATGACCTAGAATTTCCCCTTTTAACCACATTCACATATATAATCGAGTACTGTTAATTACATTCCAATAATGTGCTACTACTACCACCATCTATTTCCAGTACTTTACAATAAAAAATAGATACTTTGTACAAATTAAGCATTATTCCCCCATTCCCTGTCCCCAACCCAGTCCCTAGTAACCTAGATTCCAACTCTTATGAGATTGCTCAAACCAGCAAGAGCATACAATATTTGTCTTTTTGTATCTGGCATATTTCATTCAACATAATGTCTTCAGGGTTCATTCATGTTGTCTCAGTTATCAAGACTTCACTCCTTTCTAGGGCTGAACAGTATTCCATTGTATGTATATACCACATTTTGTTTATCTGTTTATCAATTAGTGGACTCTTGGGTTGTTTACATCTTTTAATAATTATGAATCATGCTACTCTGAACATTGGTGTGCAGCTATCTGAGTCCCTGCTTTCAATTCTATTGGGTATATACCTAGCAGTGGGATTGCTCGTTCTTATGGTAATTCTATTTTTACCTTCCTGTGGAACTGCCAAACTGTCTTCCACAGCAGCTGCACCAGTTGACATTCTGACCAACAATGAATTGGTGTTCCTATTTTTCCACATGCTCTCCAACTCTTGTAGTTTTCTGTTGTTGTTTTTTTAATAGTAGCTAATCTAATGGGTATAAATTGGTATCTCATTGTGGTTTTGATTTGCATTTCCCTAATAGTGATGTTGAGCAACTTTTCATATGTTTTTTAGCCATTTATATATCATCTTTGGAGAAATGTCTATTCAAGTCTTTTGCCCATTCCTACACTTTTTTTGTGTGTGTCTTTTTGTTGTGAAGTTGTAGGATTTCTTTATATATTCTGGATAGTAAACCCTTATTGCATATGTGGTTTCCAAATATTTTCTCCCATTGTATAGGTTGTCTTTTCGCTTTCGTGATAAAGTCCTTTGATGCACAGAAGTGTTTAATTTTATTGAGGTCCCATTTATCTGTTTTTTCTTTTGTTGCTTGAACTTTGGGTGTACCATTGCCCAACACAAGATCTTGAAGATGCTTCACTGCATTTTCTTCAATGAGTTTTGTAATCCTGGTTCTTATATTTAGCTCTTTGATTCATTTTGAGTTGATTTTTTAATATGTTGTGAGATAGGGATCTTTGTTCCTTTTTTTTCATATGGATATTCAATTCTCCCAGCACCATTTGTTGAGAAGATCATTCTTTCCCCATTTGACTTCATTCTCTCCTCCATTTGACTTCCTAAAATCCCTGCAACTTCCCTTTCTATTTGCATTGCTTCCATTCAGATCTTTGTATGTGTGATTAGTTGCTTATCCCTGGGTTAGGGTACACAGTGTTCAGCAGGCCTTATCCAAAAGTTTTCCTTGGCTCGTTAGTGAAGAAATAGTAATCACTGAGTAGCTCTTGCCTAGGTTCGGGAAATAAAAAGAATCTGTACCCTAGAGATCAGACCTAAGGGGAGGAGAGTGCTTTCTCTCAGTGTTGTATAATTAGGAGTCATGGGAATCCAGAGCAACCAGTCCCTTTGGCCCCAATTCCTCATCAAGGCAGAAAGAAACAATGAGTTCCCATGGACACAAAAGTGGCCCAGGGCCCTTGCATCTCATTGCATTGCCAAATCTCCTGACAATATCTTACACAGTCTGTCTGGAGGGGACTTCTAATTGCACTCTAGGCTGGTCTTGTCATACTGTTGCTGTTAATTCTTGGGGCTGTACCATCAGGAACCAGCTCAGCCTTGTGTAACATTTGGATGAACTCCAATTCACTCAAGAATTTCCTTTACCCTCTAGGGACCAATGAATATCAATTATTATGTCCCTTACACTGGTTAGATTTGGGGGAAAAAGAGATCAATAAGTCATGGTACTGTCCTTTAAGGAGTAAATGTCAAGGAGACTGCTATATGAACAATAAAGAAATGATAGATAGCATACCCCATTTATCTATTCTGAGGTCCCAAAGGAGGAGATATTTGAACTTTACTTGAGACAATCAAGGAAAGTCTCAGAAGAGGAGATGAAATGAGAAGAATCAAGCCAATAGTGAGTGCAAAGGCACACAAGAATTAAAATATACCCCATTCTTTGAGATAGAAGAAAGGATCTATGGAATACAAGATAAAGCTGGAGGGGTAAAATGGGACATGATGTAACAAACACACACAGGTTAATTTAAATTTCATTTGAAAGTTGATGGGAATCCATTGACATTTTAAGTACCATGATGGAATTTGCAGTTTGGGATGTAACTCGTACCCTATTGGAGAAAGGTAGCCTGTATCTAGTAGCTTTTGCTGCATAACAAACCACTCACAACATAGTGGTTTAAAAACTACAATTTATTTAGTTTCTGATTCTGTTGGTTGACCATTTGGACTGTGTTCAGCTGGAGAGTTCTCTTGGCTGGACTCACTCCTGTGTCTGCAGTTGGCTGCTGATTGTGTGTGGGTTATTTACTCTTGGGGATGCCTCAGCTGCGAGGGCTTGTCTCTGTTCCTCAAGGTCTCATCGTCCAGCAGTCTAGTCAGGTGTTGCTTGTTCCGTATTGAGGCTCCCAAAAGAGCACAAGCTCTGCTGTGCAAGCATTTTTAAAGCTCCTGCTTGTGTTGTGTTTGCCTACACCCCATTTGCCAGTGCAGTCACATGGACAGGCCCAGAGGCAAAGGGCCCTCAGTTACATGGGAAGTAAAAGTGGCATGATACAGGAAAGGGGAGAAAGGCCTTTTTTGTAGTCCACCACAAAACCAGTGTGTATCTATTGCAACAGTCCATGTGAGAGGGAACAGCTTTATTGAGATGTGATTGACATATAATAAACATATTAAAAGTATACAATTTGATAAGTTTGGGCATATATGTACACCCATCACCACAGTACAGTAGTGGACCCTCAAAAGTTTCCTCATGCCTCTTAATTATCCCTTCCAGTCCCTCCACAGGCAACCAATGATCCGACGTCTATTAGTACAGATTAGATTACATTTTCTCGAGTTTTATGTGAATGGAATTTACTCATGTCTCTATTCTTTGAGCATAATTATTTTGAGATGCAATATTTTGTAGCAATAAGGCCAGAGCTTTTATATTCCTATTAGAGTAAGGAGGGGCTTTTTAAAATTAACTTGCTGTTTACAGTAATAAGGCCCTCTAGCATTTGTCTGAGCATTTTGAGTTGTGGTACATCACACTTCTCCAAGTGACTTATTCCATTATTTAATAGGTCTTTTTCCATGATGAATCAAAGTATGACTTCCAACTCCTATTTTTCTTCCCTCTTCCTTCCCTTATCCCCAATGTTTATCTCACCATCAACCTGAAAGTTGTCATACCTGGGACCTATCCATTAGGGTGTCAGTGTGATCTTCACCATATTTGGGGAACAGCTCATAGTGGAGGTTCTGTTGGAACCTCTAGTGAGAGTTGTGGAGCTGCAGTGACCTTGGCAGTCACTTGTTTGGAGTCTTTTGGAGTTTCATTGGACAGTGAGCCACATGGAGTCCCCTTCTAGGGAGTGAAACAGAATATAGTGTGCAGAGGTAGAAGAAAATTTGTTTTACAATTCTGAGAAGCTGATCACCCCAAGATTCATAAGCACCTTATATTATGAAATTGATATTCTTTGCAGAGCCACCCCGATGCTGGGAATAAACAGCTCAGGTCTCAAGGACCTGAAAAAAAAAATCTGGCTGATTTCCCTTGTTTCCTCTTTACTACTATGCCAGTGAAAACACTGCAAGCTCTAATCATCAACTCCATGTTTCTGCACCTTGAGGTCTCAAAGGGGGCAGGTGAGAGCACAGCACTTCCCAGCAAGGTTCTGCTTGAGGATCACCATTTTTTTATTTTGAGACATTAGAGCCCCTATTATATATTGAGCTCTTTTCTGGGCATTAGAAATAGGATAGGTTGTGAGTTGCCTATGGATGGCATCCTGTGTAGTTAATGGATAGAAGCCTCTTTTCAGTGGAAAAGTATGACCCAGAGTTGGTTGGCAATGGCTTTTTTTTTTAAATGTTTAAAACAATTTTATTCATGAAAATATGCTGTATTATGCATTCTGTGGCAATGGCTTTTGATCCAATGCATTTCTCTTCCTTGAGTTCATTTGAAATGGGATCAATTCATGGTGAAGTTATGAGGATGGACCTTGATGGAATTAAGTTTGGCCAGTAGGTGGGGTCATGGGTAGGACTCACATCCATGAGTCAAGGCTAGAAGACTCAGCAGACTTTGTATAAACATTCTAGTTCTTCAGCTGGTGGAAGGGGTACCCTGGGGATTAGACTGAAGGAGAACAGACTTCCAAGAAGAAGGGAGATCAGCAGGAATAAAGATACACATCTTTCCCCAAAGCAACCCACTTGGAGACAAAATTAGTAAGCAGGGCTCACCTTGGGGAACAGGGAGTGGAAATTTTCAGACAATAGAGTGAATTGAAAGCAGTTCAATGATTTCTGTGAATCTTTCTTTGCCACTGTTTCATTTTTTGCCAAAAGGGGATAACTGTCTACCTCACTGGGTAGTTGTGAGGAATAGCCAAGCAAAAAAAAAGTGAATTACTTAGAATAATGCCTGGTATACTGTGAGCACAAACACATGAACAAATATTTATTTAGGACCTTCCATGTAGTAGGCATTGGGGATAAAAACAGGTATCAAGACCAGATGAGGTCCCTACCCTCGAGTTTTGAGAACACTGAAAATGTTCATCTGTTTACTCTTTCAGAAAACATGCATTGTACTTCCATTCCAGACTTAAGGCCTCCTTCTTCTTGCAAGGATTGCCCTTGCTCTGGGCCTTAGGACAAACAGGGTCTTCTCCTCATTTCATTTTTTCTTGCATTCATCTTTCCTTTGCTATTCTGGGTCATGATAGATCAGTGGTTCTCAACTAGGGGTGATTTTGCCCCCAAGGGACATTTGACAGCATCTGGAAACATTTTTGAGTTTCATGCCTGGGGCGGTGCTACTGGCATCTAATGGGTACAGGCCAGTGATGCTGCTAAACACCCTATATATACACAGGGCAGTATGCCACAGCAGAGAATGATACAGTTTCAAATGTCAGTGGCACCCTGCAGAGAGAGTAATAATTCCTAGACCAGGAACTAAGTGAAAGACACAAGAAACCAAATCAGTTACTGCTCCAGGCTCATTACAATTATTTTATCCTCTTGGTTCCACCTAATTTTGCCCAGATCATTGGGGCCAGGGGTTTCAAATTGGTTGGCAACTAAGACCTTATTACAGTGAATAAAGGGATTCCCCCCCACAGGTGCAATTAATTTGTATGAGATCCTCAGACACCTGCTGGAAAAGAATACAGCTGGTCAGAACTTTCAGAGGGGCAGGATCCTGCCGATAGATCTACCTCTTTTTGGTACAAAATGGAGGCATGAGTAAAAAGTAATTCTGTGTAAACATGATGTCCACCATTTGAGAATCTTCTTTGTATTAGACTGTTTCAAATTAAGTTAAGTTGGATTTTAAATTTGGGTCAGTGGGAGGTTAGGTGTGAAAAAGTAGGAAACTGAGACAATCATGCATGAGGAAAGGTGGTTTATTAAACAAGGGTGCCATGAGGGATGGATGACGGGAATAGTGATCAGCTCAGGTGGCTCACTATTGTGGGAAGCACAAAAGCAGAGCAAAAGGACCCCATGGGCTTATGACTTTATTGTAGTACAGGGATGGAGATTAGTAGATTTCCCAAGAGTCAAGTACTGGTTAGTTTAAAGCAAACACACATTAAAAGAGAGAGGGACTAGGGGTCTGAGGGCAGTGGAGATGGTTTGGGGCCAGCAGTGGGTTCTGGGTGAGATATATGGGATGGGATGGCTAGTAGCTGCAGATGGGAGTTGGGTGAGGCATGTAGGTGGTGGCCACAGGTTTGAGTTTTGGGGGGCAATTAGGCCCCAGGGCTGGAAAAATGTTAACTAGACCAAAGGTCAGTATTGAAGCAAGTAGCTTGGCCAGAGAAGAGTGGATGCTGAGACAGCACACAAAAAAAAACATTGATAGTTAGGACAGAGACACATCACACTAATTTTCTCTAATACCCCAAACAGTCATTTATAAATGAAGAACCTGAGATTGCTTAGAGACAGAGTAAATATCCTCCTAAATAGAAAATTGGGATTGAAACACAGATTTACCTGATTCCAGATCCAGTGTTCAAAAGGAGGATTCAGTGGTCCTCAAGCCCATCCAAAACATTTTTTTTTCTTTTTTCTTTTTTCTCTTAGTTCAGGAGAATCTCCCCATGAAGCTGAACCAATATAAAGGATACTTTGTCCTCCCAGTTCTCTGTTGCAGAAGTCCTGGTTGGGAGCATTCCATCATCCAATCTTTAGTCTCTAACTCTAGGAAAGTTCTTTCTTGGACTCCATAAATCTGACCTCCAGCTTGCAGTGCTCCTACAGCTGTTCAGAGGGCTATACATTGAACAGGGCCCTCTTTCCTACATGTCTTTCTTGGTGCCCTGAGTTAAGCCTGTAGGGATGTACTCAGCTCCATCCAACCCATTGCTTTACCAACGCTCACTAGTCACAGTTTTTCCAATCTGTTCTGCTGGTAATAAACCCCTCCCCTGCCCAATAAGGCAGTGTAAGCCATTATGGTTAAAGGGAGAGAAGAGTCCCTGACTGGCAGCTTGTAATCTCTTTTTGTCTTCATGTGGTCAATATAGATCCTGACAACCCTTGTGGATCTTGTGATGGCTAACACTTATTGATTGCCAATTATGTAACATACTGTTCTGAGCTTTCCTATGTGTAACATTTAATCCCCACCAGAATTCTTCATGAAAGGCATTGTCATCATTATTACAGATGAGAGCAGAGTAGCACAGAGAAGCTAAGTAACTTGTCCAAGATTGCACTGTTAATGATGAAGAGGGATTTGAACCTAGAGCCTCCTTACCCACTATGCTCTGCTGCCTCTCAAGATACAAAGTGCTATGAAACAAATGAAAAATGAAGTGGGTTAGAGGATGGTGGTCAGGGTAGGCTTCTCTGAAGAGCTGACTTAGATTTGAAGCCTAAATTGTGAGAAGGAATCAGACTTGTGAAGATTTGGGGGAAATGTGGGCCAGGTAGGGAAGACAGCAAGTAGATTCCTTTAGACTTTTATTTCAGGTCTGCTGACTCATGAAAATTGACAAACACCAGCATTTTCTTTCCCTTAAAGTAGACACTACAATGAGTTTCCTAAGGAAGTTTGTGAAAGTCCTCAGTATAGGTCAACAGCAATCACCAAAGTAAGATTCAATAAGTACAATTTTATGGGAAGAGGAGGATCAATATGAAACAGTCCAGTTAACACAGTTTTCAGACTGAGACAAGGGAAAAGCATGGTCCAGCAGGCATAGTGGTAGAAGCTAGAACATGACTGAGAGGTATAAGGATGAGCCAATAATGTGTAAACATTGTTGTTGCTATACTCCTCTCTTCTCTGTTGCTGCATTCCCTGACTGCTTTCTCCTCTCTAGATGCTTATAGGAGTCTGCATCCTTGAAATAGTAAATTACCATGGGAAGTCTAGTTATTAGTTGGGCATCATTCCTTTTCTTTGGTAGATGGTGAGCCTTTGTCTTCAGTTTAGAAATATTTTCTTCTAGTACATCATGAATAGTATTTATTTTCTGTCTTCAGGATACATATTCAGGAACACCATTTAACAGCATTTTGGATCTCTCTTGTCTGTCCTTAACTTCCATTATCTCACTGAGAGCAAGCTCCCCTATTTAAGTTTCCTCAGAGCCTCCTTCATGTCCCTATTCCTCAGATTGTAAGTGAAGGGGTTCAGCACGGGATGACCATGGCATATATCACTGAGACTAATGAGCCATTCTGGAAGGATGGTATACCCCAGAAGTGAAGTACATCCCAAGGCCTGCTCCATAGAATAAGAAGACAACTGAGAGGTAAGATCCATAGGTAGAAAAGGCTTATACTTGCTTTCAGCAGATGAAATGCCCATTATGGAGGAAATAATTCTAGAATAAGGAAAAATGATCCAAGTAAGAGGAATAATACCCAACAAACCAGTTACAAGAATATAGGATGTCATTGATGAAGGTGTCAGAGCAAGTGAGCTGGAGGAGCTGAGCAAGTTCACAAAAGAAGTAAGGAATTTCTGTCATTTTGCAGAAGGATACCCTTAAAACCATCAAAATTTGCAGCAAAGGGTATATCAGACAGATTAACCAAGAAAGCAGAAACAAGAGACCACAGAAGTGAAGGTTCATGAAAACGTGTCATATAGGGGATAACAGATGACCACAAATCAGTCATAGGCCATCACCATCAGTAGAAAACTATCCAACCCAGCAAAAATCATGAAAATATACATCTGGGTAAGGCAGGCTTTATAGGTGATAACTTTGCTCTGTGTCCAGATATTCACTAACATCTTGGGGATCATGGTGGATGTGAAACAGATGTCAGTGAAGTACAAATTGGAGAGGAAGAAATACATGGGTGTATAGAATTGGGAGTCAGAACTGATGGCCAGGATGATTAGCAGGTTACCTATAACACGCACCAGGTACATGTAGAGGAATAGCACAAAGAGAGGGGCTACAAGTCCATATCTTCTAAAAGTCCCAGGAGGATAAATTTTGAATCAGCTGTTTGGTTTTCTGGTTCCATATATCTTATGGAACTGGCCTGGAAAGAGGCAGAAATAACACTGAAAAAAAACAAGGATTCATCATACATTTTAAATTTATCTACTGATGAAGCATTTTGCTTTATCTAAGAATTTTGTTCTCATTAATTAACTAAGATCTCTTGCATATGCTTCCCTGCTTCTAACACTACTACCTGGAATGTTTTGTATTTAGAATTAACATTCCACACCATGTAGGGGTCTCCTTTGCATCATCTCTGACTTTGACTATTCTGCCTCTGCTGTATAATTCCTGTGAAAGAGTCATCAGCCTTGTGAACATTTATCTCCCTTCTGTCTTGTAACGTCTGTGGTCACTTAAGTTCTCAAGGAAATGGTAGAGAGAAGAGGAAGATCAGTGGGGATTGCAGAATTTAATGGTTTGATTGCCCTCATGTCACTTGCCAGCATCTTTTTTTTTTTTTCTGTCTCTATATATTTATATTGCAATTTATATAAACACAATCATGCAATATCTAATATATTGCATTATTTCTTTCACTTAGCATAATGTAGGTGTTTTTGTTTTTTGTTGTTGTTGTCTATTTTTGGGTAGGCAAGGGAGTAAAGAGTTTATTAAGAAAAAAGAAAATGAGAAAAGTACACAGAAGTACATGGTCCAAGACATGTACTGTACTATGGGTGCACTACCAGCCCAATGTTTGTTTGTTTTTTAAGTTATCATTAGCTAGTTTTTAATTAGAGAAATTGTGGATTTGAAACTTTGCGCTAGTGTTGTACCTTTGTTATAATTGATGAATAATATTAAAATAGTACTATTAACTACAGTCTCTATTGTCCTTATTTTACATTAGATGAAAATTTTCCAGTATATCAACCTATTTTTTTTTCGCTAGTGCATTCATTATTTTTTTGTTGTTGTTCTTGAAAATTCATAAATGTTACAGAAAATGTTACATAATGTTACACAAAAATTACAGGGATTTCCATGTTCCCCACCTCCCACACCTCCCATAACATCCCACATAGACATCTTTCATTAGTGTGGCACATCACCTGCAATGGATACACACATCCTGGGGCTTTGCCACTAAGCATGGACCATAGTTCACATTGTAGACCCCACTCTCTCCCACACATTTCTGCATATTATATGCTGATGTAAAATGCCCTATATCTGTTGTTATAATGTTACTCAGGATAATTCCCAAGTCCTGAAAAAGCACCTGTATTACAACTGCTTTTCCCTTCCCTGCCCCAAAAGCGTCCAGTGGCCACTGGCTCCACCTCACTGTTGTAATTTCTTCCATTGCTTGAATCACAATGTGTCTACAACAGAATACCATTAAGTCCACTCTAGTCCATAGCTCTTCCCCCAGTCCTGAGGAGTTTGGGATGGTGATGTCCACTCCACCTCCAAGTGAGAGAGGGCTTATATCCCATGGATACGGTGGATGGGATTATCCTGCCTGCAGCTGCAGGCTCTCTCCATTCCCTGGGATGGCCGTTGTCTATCATTGTCTCCTCACCA
>JAQZBX010061896.1:0-16985 GCA_029593785.1 Cabassous unicinctus
TCTTAACTACCTATTCTGTATTCCCACCCTATCATCTTATAACCTATATTCTAGATTCTAATTCTGAGTTTTCCTATTCTAATTATTTCATATTGATGAGAGCTTACAATATCTGTCCTTTTGTATCTGGCTTATTTCTTTCAAGATGTTTTCTTCAAGGTTCATGCATGTTTTTACATGTGTCAGAAATTCTTTACTATTTAAAACTAGAAAGTATTCCATTGTTTGTATATATTAATTATCAAAAGATTGGAACAACCCAAATATCCATCACTTGATGAATGGATAAACAAAATTGATCTAGCTTCTTGATTGGAGTTATAAATTCAGAGGACCTCCAGTCAATGTAAAGACAATTTGCATAAACTAAAAGGTGCTCTTTTGCATTGCTTGGTTGGTTATGTTAAATTCTAGTACCCAAGAAAATCTCCCTCATATCTCTACCTTGATGCAAACTCAAGAAACAGACAGCTCAGTGACTATATACCAGAGTTAACAATTTACAATATCATGATGTAAAGTGTGCAATAAATGATTACAAGACAAAGAAATAAAAAGGTAATGATGGTCCATTCAAAGGAAGGTGATAAAACCATCTAAACCTGATATCCAGAAAACACCAACAAAGGAGACTAGGCAGTGCAAACAAGACAAAGACTTAAAACACAAAAAGATCTTCAATGTGCTTAAGGAGATGAAGAGAAAGAACTAAAGGATGTCAGGAAAACAAAACATGAACAATATGATCTCAATAAAGAGATAGAAATTTTTGAAAGGAACGAAACCAAACTGGAGTTTAAGACAAAAATAACTGAAGTGAAAAATTCCCAGGAGAGGTTCAACAGCAGAATAGAGCTGGCAGAAGAGAGAATCAGTGCACTAGAATACCAGACAATTTAAATGAGTCAGGCTGAGAACTAGAAAGTAAAAAAGATTTAGAAGAAGCCAAAATAGCCTACGTATACCAATATAAGTATTTTGGTAGTCCCAGAGAGAGAAGAAGCCATAAAAGAACTAGAAAAAAATATTTGAAGAAATAATGACTGAAAACATTGCAAATTTGACAGAAGATGTGAATATGCACATCCAAGAAGCCCATTGAACACCAAACAAGATCAAAAGAGTGGAGGTCAGGAGGCAGTGACTTGAAATGCTTAAATTGCTGAGAGAAAGAAAAAGTTTGGATTGTTATATTTTATAGCTTTGCAAGAAATTTTATAAACAATCTAGGCAAAGAAAAGAGTCAATAAAAGAGATGACCCTATGTAACTATAAGACAAATTTGTGGTCAGTTTGTAATCAATGTCTAATTGTCACATTAATGAATGGATGAAAGCGTATGTTTTGTACAGTCTTGAGGCTTTATTTATTTGGGGAAAAAAAGAATTTAGAATATGGAGTATGTACTTCCATGAGCTATTTTATCCAAGTATGAGGAATTATCAGGCACCCAGTGGAGCTGCAAAAGCTATAGCACATCTTCTACCTTGGTCTGCATGCAATGCATACCTCACCCCTCTGGATGTCCTTTTATAAAAAAAATGCAGGATAATTTTGTAGTAAGTTTATTTAGAAATCATCACATGCATTGATTCACAATTTCAACATTACTGTTTTTAGGATCAATTTAGAGGTCAAACAAATAACTGGTTAGTCATTAAGGTAATGTCCAGTTGTGAGAATTTTTAATAATTATTTTACTCATATTTCATCACTGAAAACTCTCATTGTATTCTTATTAGTTCAGCACTGTTATAAGGCTTATTATCCTAATTTTATTAACAAAGAGTAATAATTATCAGGCACAAAATGACAGTGTATTTAGCAGTCAACTGTAAAGAAATAACAATAATTAAGGGATGTTTCTTTGATCTATTTTGATTTAATTCAGTTCTATTATGCAGCTATGTGGGCTCTTCTAGATCCTTTACATTTAATAAAATGTTACATTTAGGTTTAAATGAAGAAAGATTTCTTGGAATTTTTGAAGTATTGCTTTGAATCTAGGCACTACTTTGGCAGAAGAGATAATTGACATTTTTAAATTTTGAGATGAATGTGGAATGTCACTTTATTTATAAGGTGCTCTTTAATTTATCTCATCAAATTATGGTTTTCAATGTAGCTGCCTTAGAAATGTTTGGTAACAATTAATTATTAATATTTCATTAAGTATTAATGATTTTGATGATATTAAGTATCATGTTACAAATTCAAAGTCTGATTTATTGTTAGAAGAAAAATGTTTACATTGAAATTCTGTGTATTGATGTTTTATATGATAAACTTCCTAATCTCATTTATTTTTTAAGCGCTATCCTCCATATAGATTGGAAGATGTAAAACTGCATTTGTTTATAGGTAATAACATTGTACACATAGAAAATGCTAACAAAAGTAAAGAATAGCTATTATATTTGATAACTATCAAAGAAATTGTAGTCTAAATAAAGAATTCAGATGTATACTGGTCTGTTTCTTTTCTTGGAAGAGTTTGTGTAGAATTGGTATTATTTCATCTGTTCTGTTTGGGAAAATGCAACAATGGTGCTATATACACAGGGTTTGTTCCTTCTTGATGATTTGAAACTACAAGTTCAGTTTCTTAAGAAATATAGGGCTTTTGAGATTATATATTATTTACTTTCCTGAGATTTAAAAAATTTGTACTATTCAAATAATTTGTCCATTCTTCCAAAGTTGTTAAATTTTTTGGTTTTAATGTGTTCATAATATTCCCTTATTATCATTTAAAAATCTGTAGATTATGTAATGATACCTGTAACATTAAGAAAAAATGTAATTGTAAACAGTAATGTAAGTATCCTAGCTATCAAGGAATTAAAAATAAATAAAAACCAAACAATATAGAGAAAAGGATAAAAAAATTAGGGGATGAATGTAATGTCATAAATAACAGTCTTACATAAAATTATCAAGACAGTAAAGTTGATTCTTTGCAAAGATTAATAACATTCAGAAACTTTTAGCATGATCAACCAAAGAAAGGGAGAGAAACAACACAAAATTCCAATATAATGGAAATCTTATATATTGCTAGTAGTCATACAAAATTAAACAGACACACTGAAATGCTGTTTGACATTTTTTATAAAACTTACCATGAACTATCATGCAGTCATTTCACTTCTAGGTGTTGACCTACAATACTACAAAGTTGCATACCTGGAATCAAAGAATCAATCAGATGTAGTATGAGTAACTTATCTGTGCTTATCAAGAAAAATAAGTTGCATATCCTCACATTTCTACCATGCTTTCTCCTGCCTGCAATCAATGTTAAAGAGCAGCTGAACAAATTAAAGTCAGAGGTTAGAAATAATTTTTCCTTGACCATGTCCTGAAATTGTATATCCATTTCATGGTCAGATTGCAAATACTCTTCTGAACAGAATTCTCTTTGATTACAAAGTTCTTTCCTGTGACCTTTCTGCAATAAATGCAAACAACATCCAAGCCACACAGTAAATTCATTAGTTATTATTTTTCAACAGAGATTCAGAAGAGTTGACCTCCAGAAAGCACTTTAAGTCATATTTTTCTATACTAGTTTCTACATTGCAGAATCGATTTTGAATGCCACTATATGTTATATAGGTAAAAATATATCAAAATTAAAATGATTACGTATAGACTTTATCTTCTCATTACTACAGAACTTGTGTCATGATGTGTCCTATTTGTATCAGTTTTTAATAAAATCATCATTAATTTTTTCATTAAAATACACTGCTCAAGAAAGCATCATCTTCATTCCTTTGACAAAGATTATTTTTCCTCAGGTAATCCTACCTAATCCATCTCAATATCCACAAAAATAATTATGTGCTCATATTATTTTTGCATGGTAGCATTAATATTTGAATAGATGGTACTTTAAAACTCTAAGTCCTATCACCTTCATCTATAACATTCTTGAGAGCAATAAAATATTTAATCTCTGGGGAAGTTTATGGCTATATAATTTAATTGTGTGCTTCATTCAAAAATAATGTTTGGCTCCAAACTTTTCTCATGGCATTGTTTATCCCTGTATTACTGAGAGTATAGATTAGGGTATTGAACATAGGTACAATGGTGGTGTAAAATAGTGCAAATATTTTGTCCTCAGTGGTAGTGTCAGGTGGCCTAAGGAAGACAAAGAATGAAGCTCAAAAAATAAGACAACCACTGTGATGTGAGAACCACAGATATAGAGAGCTTTGTGTCTTTCCTTAGCTGAATGATTTCTTAAAATGAATTATATTACAACATAAGAAACAAATAAGGTAAAGATTACTAAGGAAAACATATCTGAATTCACAACTACAAGGACACCAGTCATATAGATATCAGTACAAGCAACTTTTAGCAGTGGGTAGATACAAAAAAACAGTTACCCCTTTTATTAGGACCACAAAAGGGCAACTGGACTACAAGATAAAATTGAGGAAAGGAATGGAGAGCTCCACCAACCCAGGAAGCTAGGATTAGAAGGTTGTATCTTGTTCTGTTCATGATAATCATGTAGTGCAGAGGTTTTCAGATGACAATGTGGTGACCGAAGACCATGGCAGCAATAATGAATATCTCAATACTTACAAAGAAGAGCATTGTAAAGACCTGTAACATGCAATTTCCATAGCAGATGGGTTTTGTTCCGACTATCAAGTCACTGATCAGTTTGGATGTAACACTAGAGGTATATCAGATATTTATACAGGATAAATGACCAAGGAAATAGTACATGGGTTAGTAAAAAAGGGAATTGCATCAAATGGAGACAAGGATCAGGAGGTTTCCTATCAAGATAGAAATATAACAGAATGAAAAGAGCACAAAACAAAATGGTTGTATGTTCTGGTTATAAAAAATTTCCAAAAGAATGAATTCTGAGATATTTCTGTGGCTTTCCATGTATTTCAGTTTGGGGTATATTCTATACAGTTGAGTTGAGAGTCTGAAAGAAAAAAAAAATGATTTTGATTTAAAATATAAATATATCACAATAATGGAAAATTTACCAAAAATGGATACCTATGCATAGGATATTAATATTATTAGTTATTCATGGATTTATGTTGCTTTTCTATTTTTATAATGCATCTTACTTTACAAAACATGTGAAAAATATTATAATAAGAATATAATGCATTTAAAAAATATATCAGTAATGATTAAAGAATATTTTTAAATAGTTTTATTATAAAGAAAACATGTTATTCTTCTGAAGTATATTTTCTGGATAAAACCAAAAGTTTAATTTACTCAACTAAAACAACAGCTTTTGCATGTTTTAAATATTTGACTCCCTACAGCCATGGACTGAAATTTCCTTCTTTCCACATGAATGGAAGGCATCTTTTAAATTTCTGGAACTTTTACTGCATGAAATGAAATGTTTGAAGCATAGCAAATTAAATCTGTGAACTTGAATTTGGTAGAGCTTATTGTTTGTTGCTTTATAGGCAAATTTGCATTGTGGACATGCAAAACCAATGAAGCTTCACATATATCACATAGCAAAGAATGGTTGAAAATTATACACTAAAAAAAAAAGAATGTCAATTAATGACTAAAGTTCTGAAAAACAAACTGTAACTTCAATCATTTCTACTCCATTTATTTCATACATTAGGCCAATTTTTTAAATGTATGCTCTCATTTATGTTTGTGATGACAATTGGTAAAGGAGATACCTAACTCATAAATTGCCCAAGTTTGTATGTAATATTTCATGGCTCTTGGTAGAAGTTTTATACACATTCTAGGCAACAAAAATCAAGAGTCATTAAAAGATATGATAAAAGGTAACTGTAACAAATTTTTTGGTCTGCTCACATTCAGAGGTCAAATGCTGTACTATTAAATGGATAAAATATTGAGTGACTGTTTTCTTTAGGAAAAAAAGAGAATGTAGAATAGGGGGAAAAAACTCACATGAGCTATTTTACCCAGTGTTGGGGAATTATCTGGCACTCAGTGGGACCAAAAAAGCTTCACAACATCACCTACCTCAGTCTCAATCCAATTTGACAGCCATGTCTAGAAACTTGAGACCTCTACATTTTAAGGAGAGAATAATTTTGTAGAGAGTTTATTTGGAAATCCTCTCATCTAGTGCTTCACAAATTCAAACTCTTTGTCTTTAAGTTGATAATAGTTATAAAATAAGTAACAGGTAAGACATTTTACCAAATTATCCATTTGGAATAATTTTAAATTATTATTTAATTATAATTTTGTTAATGAGAATGCCTCGTTGTATTACTCTTAGGTCATTGGTACTGCTACAAGGCTTAGTATCATTTTTTTAAGAGATTGAAAAATTAATTATTAAGCCCAGAGTGTTTAGCAGTTAACTAGATCTAAACAATATTTTATAATCAGGGGATAATTAAATAAACTTTCTTCTACTTATTACAACTGATACATATTTTTTGTTCATGAAATTGTGTGAGATTAGTTGTTAAATACATTTATTCATGTAAAATAAATGATTTCATGATAGTTATTATATAAATAAGTTGGTAAGCAACTTAAAGTTGATATTACTCACTTGTAAACATTCATATCAGTAGAAATGATTTTGGAAGATGACCAGTTACCAGATCACCCAGTCTGCCTTCCTGAATATTTATGCAAAGTTATTTGTTGTAGTTAATATAAATATGTGGTCCAGAATTCTCTGATTGTAAGCTAATTGTAACAATTGTACTTTAGTTTTACGTAAATATATATTTATTAGGTCAAAATTCTTCCATGTTCTCAAGATCAGGTGAATGTTTTATCTATGAATGCTGTTAAAATCCCATCTTGCATTCTGAGGGAACATGATATTACAATCACTGCTAGTAGCAGAGGTTAAGGGAAACTCGAATAGATTTAGATGAGAAGAATCATTGTCACTGAAACAAATAATTATTGACCATATAGAGATAGTGAAAAAATAAAATCTCCTATGGAAGTATTACAATCATAAATGATCAAAGGACTTAGCCCAAAAGTGTGTCAGAGGCTAAAACAGTGACAATGTTTCGAATCAAGTAAGCAAGATTTGTGGATATTAATATCTTTATTAATATCTTTTAGTCTCATTTTCCTCAGCTTTACAACTGAGAATTTGCTACATGTTTGAAAAATTATACTAAGTAATACATTAGGTAATATGAAGTATCCCGTGATGCATTGTTCATGACACACAGGCCATTTTCATTATACATTCCTTCTTTACTGAAGAAGATTTAGCAACTATTGAAACAACCATGCACACATATACAGAGAGCTCCAAAAAGAAATAAACAACAACAAATATGAAAGCAGAATATAGATACAAAGGAGATCAGCTAAGCTTCAAATTTGATAAACAATGAAAAAAATTATTCTGATGACAAATTGATTATTTAAGGCAATTCCTAACAGAAATCACTAACCTGAATGTCTCTTTAACATAGTGAAATAATTACTTTTTCATTGTTAGATTGAATAAACATTCTGCATTTCCCTTTGTATGAGCTATAGCATAAAAAGAATAAATAGATTTAAATTTCCTCTTGAGGTATCAAATTACCATATTACAAGTATACCTTAGATGAAACAGATGAAACATTTTTCAAATTTTAGGATTTCAGGTTGTTGGAGTGGTAGGAAATTCTTCTTTATTGCTGATATTCAAATATAAATGGGACTATTCCTTGATAGAACTATGGAGGAAGATACATAGGCACCAGAATGGGACTCCATGAAATTCACTGCAAACAGTTAATATTTTGTAATTTTAAGTCTATTCTTTCAACTGCAACTCCATCTGTAAATAATATACAATTAAAATTACAGTGTAGTAAACATTTTCATGGCTATCATATCATCTCATGTTTCAGGAGAGTTATAGTCCCCAAATGAAATGTAAACAGCAGGTAACCACCTTAATTCATGGTAGTTGGACTTTCTCCAAGCAAGCAAGGTGGCATGGGTAATTCACTGACCAACAAGTCTCAATGGATTTCAGATTAGTTTTACGTGGCATCTGGAAGAATTCTCCCTGAGAATTCTGCTAATTCTTCTTCAATAATAGAATGTTAAGTAAACGAAGAGAAATACAAAGCAGTAATTTCAATAAATCTAGGTTAATTCTCAAAAGTATTTGGTAAGCTCAAAATGTCTTTGAACTCTCTATGTGTTTTCATTTGGAGTGAATTTTAAAAATTCACTAAATCTATCAGACATGCAATCAGAAATAAAATTTTATTCTGCAGAAAAACAAGTTGGGACCTTTGAATGCAGATTTAATAACTGCACTAAAACTCAGAATAAAAATAAACTGGATGGTTTATAAAATTCCCACATAAGATCATTTAAGTCCTGGAGTCATCTGTTTTATGCCCATTAATTAAGTCCTAGGAGTCATCTGTTTTATGCCCTTTAATTAAGGAAATTAGTTTGGAAGAAGAGAATATGACCTATGTGATAATGCAAGTATTAGTAGTTTTGAAAGTACTTAGAAATTATTTTCTCTAGAGCAATCAACCATAATCTCACCAAGTGCTCCTAAGCTACTGTCCACATTAAACCCCCTTGTGCCTCTGGCCATTTGCTTTACAACTTTGCCTTTGCCTGACTCAGGCACTGTTTCTCTGGAGGCTCCAAAATGCATCATCAGACACATAGCAGTTCAGGAAACTCTAATGGCTCTGTGCTTATCTAACTTTCTCAAGAATAGGAGGAAAGATGAATGGTGTGAGGTTAACTACCAGGAAAGTCTGAGGTGAGGAATAATAAAGAGCACTAAGGATAGACAATAGAGTAAAAATATCAACCATTATTAAAATGTACGTTAATACTACAAAATTTTCATATCAGACAAACCCATCCCCCCAAAAAAACACACACTAAAATATATTATACTAAGTGAAGGAGACCAGACACAGAGTACTACATATTGTATGATTCCATTTATATAAATTGTAAATATAAACCAATTTATGAAGATGAAATTAGATTAGTGTTATGTAGGGCTTGGGAAGGAATGCTAAGGGGTATGGAGTCTTTCTTTTTGGAGTAATGAAATTTGTTTAAGTCAACAAAAGTGGTGCTGATGCAAAGTACCTGAACCCTGTTGACTTTTATAGTGTATTTATTTGGAGTAGAAGCTTACCGTTACCAGACCCTAAAGAGTCCAACTCAAGGTACCACAGAGGTACTTTCTCACCCAAAGTCTGTTGACATGTGTTGGCACAAGATGGCAGGTAACATCTGTGAGAGTTCTGCCTTGCTTTTCCTCCTGAGGTTCTGTGGTCCCAGCTCCTTCCCATTTCAGCTGTAGGCAGGCATAAGGCTTATCTCTCTCCCTGGGACTCATTTCTTTCCAGGATCCACTGCTCTGCTTTCTTCACAAGGTCAGCTATAGACTATTAGACTCATTCTCTTCCTGGGGCCTCTGCCTTGTCTAATGGAGCCTCCTATCATTCCTCATGGAACTGCTTCTATATTCTCCTTTTCTGTCTGTTTACTTCCATGTGTGAGACTGTTTTGTACCCACCAAGGGAGTGGGGACTCAGCCCTGCAATCCCTAATGACATGGTCAAATTAAAGCCCTAATCTTGATTTAATAAATTAAAATTGAAACCTCTGAATGTAATAAAATCTAATATGCTCAGAGGAACAGACCAATTTACAAACATGATCCAAAATCTGTTTTTGGAATTCATAAATAGTATCAAACTGCCACAAAATTGCTCTAAAATTTTTGAGACGGTGAATGTATGACATTGGGGTTATACTAAAAGCCATTGATTTTACACTATGAATAGATCGTATGGTTTGTGATTATATCGCAGTAAAATGCTTAATAAGCAAATGAATAATTGTGCAAGAATCATCAGATATAGCAGCTATGTACAGCATGAAATTGAGAGGCGAGTTATTTTCTTGCTTGTATGTTTTATTATTATTACTATTGAAATAATGAAAATGCTCTAACAAAGATTGAAATTTGAAAGCACAACTATGTGATTATACCAAATATCATTGATTGTACACTTTGAATGATTTCTATGCTTTACTAATATGTATCAGTAACATTGATTTGTTTAAAAAAAAAGAGCAACCTAGATATATAGAAAGAGATAGCTCAATAAAATCAGTGATCATTACTGAGAAGAGGTTATTTATTGACAGACTAAGATTTCTGGAATAGAGTTCAGGAATGGGAGACAAGAGAAAGGAAAAGAAAAAAGAGTGAACAATTTCCCCATATGTATCTCAGATCTGAAAACAAATCACTTAATTAAAAAATGATGAACATGATATCAGAAGAAATCAGCACACAAAATGCAGCAAGGTGTTTACTCTGTTTACCATGAGGTTCTTTTTCCTACATCACTGCATTGGCACACATTGTAAGGACTCAGCACCCCAATGCACATAATGAAGTTCAGTTAACCTTTTTGTCTCTTACGTACACAATCCATACATTAAAATTTTTCTTACATTTAAAATGTCAGGAAATCATATATGAACTGAATAATATTCCTTTTTATGAATTTGTTTAACCATTCATTGTTTGATGGACACTTGGATTGCTTCCATCTTTTGACAATTGTGAATAATTCTGCTTTGCACATAGGAGTGTAAATATCTGTTTGAGTCCCTGCTTTCAATTTTTGGGTATATAAACCAAGTGTGGGATTCCCGGGTTATATGGTAATTCTCTGTTTAACTTTTCAGAGGAACTGCCAAATTTTCTTCCACAGTGACTACTTATTTTTTATTCCCACCAGCAATGGGTGAGTGTTCCAATTTCTCCACATCCTCTCTAATACTTGTAATAATCTGTTTTGTTTTTTTTTTAAATAGCAGCCATTCTAGTGGGTGTGAAATGGTATATCATTTAAGTTGAAGTTTTGATTAGCATTTTCCTGATGGCTAATGATGTTAAGCATCTTTTCATGTGCTTTCTGTTCATTTATATATTTCCTTTGGAGAAATATCTATTCAAGTCTTTTGTCCATTTATTAATTGGCTTGTCTTTTTGTTGTTCTGTTGAATGACTTATTTATATATTCTGGATATTAAACCTTTATCAGACATGTGTTTACCAAATATTTTCTCCCATTGTGTAATTGATGGATGTAGGAAGACTAAATACCTGAAAGTAATTTGTTTCTCTCCCTGTTGCTAAGATACAAAGGAAAAAATTTTATGTAAATTTGAGGGTAATAAGATGCAGCCCTCTCTTGTTCCCAAATTCCACTTTTGATGGTCAAAAACATCTTGTTGAAGAAATGAACTATGAAAACCAGCTTCAACCATTTGGCTGGACCTGTGGAGAAGAAGCCCCTTGCTGTCCTCGCTTCAACTTGCCTAATTAACATAGTAAATTTCCTACCCTGAGGTGGACTTATCTGCCATTTTTTGATCATGAAATGTATGTGCAAGTGTGATTTCCTGAACATATTAATTATACAATTATATAAACAGGTATGTTCATCCATATGCATAAAAAGTAATGCACAATCAAAGCAAATGCTAAGTAATAACAGGTATTTAAGTGAGAGTAAAATCACAGCATAGGGAGTCAGGTCTGAGTCACTTTAGACTGACCTTGGCTCTTACCTCGGCAGATGTAATAAATGTGGTCGGCTTAACTCTCATGTTGAAATTTTCTTCTTGCCATCTCTGGTTATCCATAAAGGCCCTGCTTTAAGGCCTAACATAAGTTGTACTTTAATTTCACAATAAAGTCCTTTGAGATGCAAAAGTCTTTCATTTTGATGAGGTATGATTTATGTATTAGGTATGAGATAGGAGGTCCTCCTTTTTTTTTTTTCAAATGGAGATCCAATTCTCCTAGCACCATATTTTTTTCATCAAAATAAAAATGTATTTACATTGAATAAAATATGAAGAAAGTGAAAAAGCCCATACAATGGGAGGAAATAGTTGGGACAATTTTATATCTTGATTTAATATGAAGAATATATAAATAACATCTGCAATTGAACAACCAAAAACAACTCAATTAAAAACTGGCTTAATCATTTATCAGCCTTTGGGCCAAGACCAAGTGTAATATCTGTTCCCAACAGCCCAACATCTGACATATCCTCATTCTGAGGACAATATATCATATTGATTTTTAAAATTAGGAGATGGAACAGGAGCCAACTCCATCCACTCCATGCATTTACCTGCCATTGCAGTACCTCCAGGAGTGGCTAGCACCATATTTTGAAGAGACTATTCTTTCCCAATTCAGTGGCCTTTGCTCCCAGGTCAAAAATCAGTTGACCATAAATGTGAGTGCTGATTTCCAGTTCTCATTTCAACTTGAATGTTTTATATATCATTCCTTGTGGCAGTACCATGTTGTTTGATTACTAAGGCTATGCAATAAGTTTTAAGATCAGGAAGTATGAGACATCTGATATCATTCATTTTTGTCAGTATGAAATTTTACTACACAATGAACCCTAAGTTAAAGCATAGACTATAGTTAATAGTACAATTATTAAAAAATGAGCGTTCTTCAAGTGTAACAAATATTCCACACCAATGCAAGGTGTTAGTAATAGGGTGGTATTTTAGTTTACCAGAGGACTGCTGATGCAATCTGTTGGCTTTTATAATGGGGACTCATTTGGGGTAAAAGCTTACAGTGCCAAGCCATGACATGTCCAAATATAGGCATCAGCAGAGATGTTTTCTCACCAGTGTCACCTAATGTTGACCCTGGTGTTGGTGCCACATGGTGAAGCAAGATGGCCAATGATCTCTGTGGAGGTCTCTGCCTTCCCCTCCAGAATATCCCATATCTTGGAGCTCAGCTGTATTCAACAAGTCATAGGGCTTGTCTCTTCCTGGACCTAAGCTTTTTGACCTATCAGGGGCTTCTATTTTCCTCCAGTCCTTTCTCTCATATGGCAGAATCTAACATGGCAGCCCCCTTTTCCTGTGTCTGTCTGTCTCTCTGTGTCTCCCTTTATATCAGACCCAGCAAGAGAGTAGAGAGTCAACAAGAATCATACACCAATGACATAGGCGCTCACACCCACAGAAATGGGTTAGATAAAAACACAATATTTTGCTTTTTGGGATTCACAAAATTCAAGCTGTCACACACCACCTTCAGAAACCCCAAAAGATATATTCTTTTCATATGCAAATACATTCATCACATCATCATATTTCAAAAGCCTTAAATTATCTTTTTAGCAATGCTAAGAACAAAATCTCATAAAAATCAGTTTTAGGCATCAGTTTGTCTTGGCAACATTCTGTTCCACCTGTAGACCTTTGAAACCTACAAACAAATTATCTGTTTTCAACAAACAAAAGAATGACATTCCATAGGATAAACATTTGCATTACCATAAGGAGAATTTGGGAGGGAAAAAGTTGCCATGGGTTCCCTACAGTTCTGAAAACCTACAGGGCATACTCCATTAGATTTTAAAGTCTGACAATCATCCATAAAAAGATGATTACTTGTCCTCAGGACTTCATGGGGAACCACCCTTTCCACAGGCTAGTCAAATGGCATAATTTCAAGCATCTTGGTGGCAACTGAGTTCCAGAACTCACCCTTCAAGAACATTGGGGTGATGACCACCTTTTCTCCAATATCTGGAGGACATTCTCAACCCGGTTAGTAGAGTGAAGTGATGACAACATTCCACCAAATCTCTGGCATACAGGCCCAATGACCTCAACACAGTGGCATGATGACCTGACTCTCCCTAATCTATGGGGACTAGGCCCCACCCCCTGAGAGCAGTGGGGTGGTGACCTAATTCTCCCCAATCTATAAGCTACAGGCTTACCCCTCAGAGCATTGGGGTTGTGACCTAACTTTCCCTAACATATGGGGAAGAGGCACATGACCCTCAGAGAAGTGGGGTAGCAACTTAACTCTCCTCAAACACCAGGGAATGTGCTCTACCCTCTCTGTACCCTGGGCTGGCCTAACTCTCCCAGAACAACAGGATGGAACATCCACTCTCTTCAAATGCTGGGGCAAACTCACCCTTTCCATACACATGGGTGGGGCCCCTCTCTAGGCCCAAGGAGATGTCTTAATTCTAGACCTAAGCTTCAATGATTTTCTCTTGTAGCTGTTTACCCTTCTATCTCTCCCCTCCCCGTCCCTTTTAGTCCAGGCATACAATAGTTTCATTCATACGGATCTCCCAAAAATCTTGTTGGTTTAGCATTCAGGAAACTGGGGTCCAAGCTATCAGACATTAAAACTTTCCATGTGTCCTTCCTGGATAATTGCATTTCCAAACTTGACTTACAAGTACCAAATTTAGTTAAATCTTCATATGGGCTACTCTGCAATTTTTTAACAAAGATCACCTTTCCTCCAGTTTCCAATAATATCATCATCATTTCCTTCTACACCCTCAGTGGAAATAACTTTAGGGTACAAAATCCTACCAACAGTCTCTTCAAAACAGTCTAGGCCTTTCCTATCAAGTGTCTCATAATTCCTCAAAAAAAGTTTATGCCTTTTGGGATTCACAAAATTCAAACTGCCACAGGTGTTACATGGGAATCTTGTATTTTGTACATGATTCTCCTGTAAACCTACAAGTTCTCAAATATAGAAAAAAAACAGGAAATCAGTAATTTATAGTAACTTATCTGACTCAGATTGACTTTCCTAAAGGAGTTATAATGATAATTTATGGAGAAAATATTGAGCTGTTTAAGTTCATTATATAAATTACCATCACAATAATACACAGAATGATGTAGCTGCTTATAATTCTTATCATCTTCTTCCAGGAACACACATACCTGGACACTCATTAGAAATGCACATAGGTACCTAATTTGTAATGTGGAACATTACCTGCTCAATTCTGAATTCATCCCTGGCCATCATCATTTGCTTTGTTGCAAAACTTTAATTTTGATGAGGTCCAATATTTATAATAGAGCATGCTTTTGAAGTTGTATTTAAGGACTTTCTTACTAACCCAAAGTCAGAAAGCTTTTCTCTCCTCTTTATTTAAATATATTGTACTTTTGTATTTAAATATTGTTTCAAAATTGACTTAGAAATAATTTTGTATTATTTTTGAGGTTTAGATTAAGGTTTAACATTCTACCACTATTTGTTGAAAAGTATATTCTTGCTACACTGAAATAGAAAGAGACTTTTGTTGAGATTTAGTTGAGCTTATATGTACAGGTTTGTTTCACTGACTATTTGCTTATTTGTATGAAAACACTATGTCTTTTTGATCTTCGTAGTTTTATAATATACCTTGATATCAGGTAGTGAAATTCTCTAAATTTGCTCTTTTAAAGTCTGGGAGGTAATCCAGATTATTGCATTGAAATATAAATGTTAAAATCAGGTTGTAAATGTATAAAAAATATTTAACAGTTTAGAATTTACATGGGATTGCATTGACCTAAAGATTAATTTGGAAAGAATTGAAATATTAATGTGCGATATCCAATTCTGAGCAATATATTTCTTTTTTTTTTAAGGCCTTTCTATTCTCTCAACATAAGTAGAGTTGTCAGTATACATTTCTTGCACCATAGTATGTCACAATTAAACATAAGTATTTCATATAATTGATGGTATTATGAATGACGGCTTTGGGTTGAATTCTGTTCTTACAAAAATATGTTTAATTCCTTACCCCTGGTCCCATGAATTTGACCTAATTTGGAAGTAGGGTCTGAAGATGTAACTAGTTAAGATGACATGCATCTGGATTAGATTGTGCTTTACTCTAATATAACTTTCTTAAAAGAAGAGGGAAATTTGAACACAGAATATGCATGGGGTTAGAGGCTATTTAAGATGGAAGGAAAGATTGAAATGATGCATCTACAAGCCAAGGTTCATCAAGGATAGCCAACAACCCTGAGGAGCTAGAGGATTCATAGAAGAGGTGTCATCTAAGCTTTCTGAGGGAGCATGGCACTAATGACAAGTTAGTTTTGGACTTCTAGCCTCTGGAAGGGTTAGACAATAAATTTCCATTGTTTTAAACAACATAGTTTGTGTTACTTTCCTAGGAATTTAGAAGTGATATTTTTAAGATTCAATTTCTGAAATCTTTTACTAGTCCAAAATGAAAAATTTTTTTATATTGAAGTTATCCTGAAACCTTGCTAAACTCATTCATTTAAAAAATTCAGCCAGATTGGATAAGAAGTAAAACTGTTTGTATTACAGATGATATGGTCATCTATGTGGAAAATCTGAAGGAGTGTATAGAAGCCACTGTAAGTTATTATTATGAGAAAAATGTTGCCCCAAAAGAATGTAATGTGGAAGTGTATGTATTTAATTGGCATTGTTTCTTTCTTAATATTTAATACAATGCAGTATCTAAGCAATCTGAACATTGGGTTTCTTATCGGGATAATTTTTACATGCAAAGCAAAACTCAACCAAATGATTGCACTATTATGAATTAAATATATTGTGTAAACTCATGGAGTTAATAGTTAGAATTTAGGTCACCAGAAAATAGAAGGAGGGTAGTGAATGGAAACCTGAGGGTTAATCTATGCAGAACTGGTACAAAATATTGTTTGTAAATATTTGGAAATGAATAGAAATGGTGAAAGCATATTATGGTCTTTGTAACTAACAGAGCTATTATATGTGTACAGCAGTAGTTGAAAGGGAAAGACTAAGGTCATGTATACTATTAGATGGAAAGCTAAAAACTGTAACATAAGACTGTATTAAATAGTAAAACCTAATGTAAATTTCAAATATGGGTGATATTGCATATATAGGACTTTTACAAAATATAAATACAGATATACTAGAGAGAAGGAAAAAGAATAGCAGCTATATGGCAGGGGATGCATTGAAAGACTGAGAGGTGATGAGTTATTTGTTTTTTTGTTTATTATTATTGGAATAATGAAAGTGCTCTAAGAATGATTGAAGTGATGAATGCACAAATATGTGATTATACCAAATACCATTGATTGTACACTTTGCA
>JAQZBX010061897.1:0-17006 GCA_029593785.1 Cabassous unicinctus
AAAGAAAGCTATGAGGGGGTCCAGGCAGCCAAATCCACAGAAGTTAAACCACTCGCCACCTCCTGTCAGAGCCCTCCCTCCCTCAGATTATGTTCCCACAAGCCAGCAGGCAGCGGGAGTCGCGGATGTAGGATCCGCGGCTCCAGCCAGCCGTTTTCTGTGCGGGCGGGGCTCAGCCCTCCGTGCTGACCACCAAAGGCAGGCCCAGAACTCACGAATCTCCACCGATCACTCCACACCGTGGATCCGCCAGCTGCTAGACGACCCAAGGCTCCCACTCTGCGCGCCCACAGCACAGACCCTCAGGCGGGACCTGCGTCCACAGTCGGCCATCCCGGGAGATCTGAACCGTGAGCAACCACCTAGATCAATGCCATCTTGGTCCCCGCTCCCTGTCTTTTTAATGGACACTTAGACAAGTTCTGCCAAGAATATATTCAGCATGCATGCACACTCCTTGATTTTAGGATTTACTGCTTTTCCCACATAACAATCTAACCTATGCTTGGCTTTAACAATTCTTTATAATTTATCTCTATTCTTTCAGTGTGCTTGCATGGTGTGCATATCTTCTCCCACCCTCTGCAAAAGAAGAAACAGCTCACTTGCCCTATCTCTTTTTGAGGGTCTTATTTATCCTTGTATTCTGATTTATTAGATTTTTCCAATCTCATCTTTCATGTGGGCTCATGGAAAGTTTACTTTTTTAGATAATCTGGCATTTTATATGTTAGTGTTACATTGGTTTAAAGTTGTATGTATTCCATAAAAACATGTTCTCAACTTAAATCCTTTCCTGTGGGTGTAAAGATAATGTGGTGGAAGTGAGAGACATGGACATCTAGGCCACTTCCTCATGTAACTTACTTGTGGCTTCAGGACCTGCTCAAGTCCTATCTCATATATACCACTTTCATTTTTTTGTGGAGTGTTGTTATGGTTGTGCACATCCAATTATATGGCTGTTGGGTCAGACAACATCCACTTAATGATGGGTAACTGAAGTCTCATGGTAACTTGGTAACCCATTGTTAAGAATTTGGTCCTTACTATGGCCTACTATCAGGCTAATGCTGTTTATAAACTTGTTGTTGTTGCTTTTATAGAAATTTTGAGTGTATTTAAATCACACTCTGCTGTCAAATGTGGCTTTTCCATTTGAAACATATGAATTATCCTTGTATAAATGACTAAAGATTGAGGTCCTGAAAATTTTTTATTGTTTATCAACTTAACACTTGAAATAGTAAATTTCATTGAAAGAAAGCATATTCTCATTCCTAATATCACTCCAAGTCAACAAATATTAGAACAAAAATAAACAAAAGCAGAATATTTTGGCTATATTCTAAATCAATGTAACCCATTTCTGTGACTGAACAGTAAGTAGGGAATAATGGAATAAAAATCTATGGTGTTGACTCAAACATAGCAAAAGACATCTCCAGAGGATGAATCTGAGAGTATGAGTGCACATGGTGTAAGAAAATAACATATGGGAAGTCCTTCATAAGGATTCAGGAAGAACAATTCACTTTATAATAAAAGCTAAGGACTTACTATATCAATGTGATGTTATATCAAGCCATCAAATCTTGAGGACATGATCTCTAATTATAGTTAGTGAAAATCAAGTTACACATAAACTAACAATATCAATATAAGTTTATCAATGAATATTTAATATGGACCAGTTTGAACATAGTAGTAGACATATAGCTGATGCAATTTATCTACATTGGTAAAATGCTACAATGGAGAGCTGAATAATGCTTTCTTTGGAAATATTCTATGGTATGTAAACAGTATTAAATAATAGACTTTTTATTACCTAGTTTCTCTCTACAGAGATAAATACTAACCTCCACATTCTTTTGAGTTTCACTCAATGCTAAAATATACTTTAGTTATGAACCAATTTTTCTAAAACATTTCTTTCATTGCACCCACTGCCAAGAAATTGATCAATATTTTGTGGATGATAGCTGAAGAATAGCAGGCATTCAAGATGACAACATATTCAGAAAATAATACGTGGGGTTGTGGAGGTGGAATCCCCAATGACCAAGGCAGTCTGTCCCAAATTTACTGTAATAGTATAAAGACAGATTGCTATAAATTATAAAAATTATAAAAACAGGGAGGCTTTCAGCTCTTTGTTATATGTGAAGCCCTTGAATTCAAAAATACTTATTTCAGTCACAGTCTTCAATGGACTACTATATGGCTCCAAACTAATATCACTCCATACTTCCCAGTATATATTTTTTCAGGTGCTCCAGGCAATATTCCATAAAAATAGAGTCTGAAAAATGTTATCACATTGCTTTCTTGGAATAGCTTAATGATTTTCCAGACAGTGATGAGAGAGGAAATGATAATGAAGTTGGGCCCATGTGGATCCACTTCCTGCATAAATTAAATGAATAAATGTTCATTCTCTCTTGGCTAAACAAGTTATGTAAAACTTGCAAAAAATGGAACAAAGCAAAACAAAACCCCTGCCAATTTGCATGTTTAATTTTCCAGTCAATTTAGCATTAAATTTCTAACACCTGCTCTCATAATATATCATATATATTTCACAAAGTTGAATGACTAACATGATGTTTACATCCAGAAATAAGGGAAAGTACAACCAGAGAACTAATCTCAAATTTTCTATAATGTCCATGAAATGTTTTCGCTTAATAGTCATAATTATAAAGTGGGAACAATCTCATTTCAATCACAAGATTTTACTAAACATAAGTGAGAATCAATGTGAAAATTATTTAATTTAAAATATTTCCAGAGACTTAAATATGTGTTAAGTTATAGTTACAGTTCAACTTGTCAAATAGAGCTTTCTCTTCAAACCAATCTATATTGTGCTTTTTTCTGTCAATGATCCCATTCCAATAGCCTTTTGGGGGAGTGATAAACAGAACAGGAGAAGGTAGGCTCTAGCAGATGCACCTTGTCATAAACAGGGTTGTTGTGAAAGTGCTTGGAAGGGGTAGGGCTACCGCTCCATCAAGCCCTGAGAAGATATTGGACCATAAATGACTCTTTGACTTTGAAATCTAACGGAGTGTGCCCTTCTGGGTTTCAGAATTTTGGGTACCATGACTCCTGTTTTACTTCCAATCTCCCCCTACTGGAATGGGAATGTTTATTCTTGCCTGTGCCTCAATTTTAAATTGGAAACAGATAATTTTTTCTCTAGGTTTCACAGGTCCACAGACAGAGAGGAGATTATGTCTCAGGACAGACCATATCCATAGTTTATTTTGATGAGACTTAGTACTTTGTTTCTGAAATGACTTAAGTCTTTGGGGATGTTGTCATGGAATGTGTGCATTTCGCAAGTAGAAAGCATATATTTTTGGGGGATCCAAAGAGTGGAGTGTGGTGGTTTGGAGCTCTATGCACCCAAAAATTAAAACACATTTCCTTAAACTTTATCTATTCCTGTAAGTGTGAACCCACTATATGTAGGACTTTTTTTTTTTTAGCAAGTAAATTTTATTGATACATATTAATAAAACACAAGCCCTCCAAAGTGTACAATCAATGGTATTGGGTGTAATCACGTATTTGTGCATACCTCATCTCAATCATTCTTAGAGCACTTTAATAATTCCAATAATAATAAACAAAAAACAAACAAACAAAACTCATCCCCTCTCATTCTTGCTATGTTTCCCCTACTGTACATAGATGCTATTCTTTTTCCTCCTCTCTAGTATACTTGTATTTATATTTTGTGAAAACTGTCTCATATATGAAATCTCACCCATATTTGTATTTTACGTGAGTTTTACTAACTTATACAGTCCCATGTTGCAGTTTTTCATTTTCCTTCTGTAATATACATGATCTTAGACATTTCCTTTCAACTGCTGTCATGCCCATACAAGAGCACTGCTAGTTACAAACATCAGGATATGCTTTCACCGTTTTTATTCATTTTCAAAGATTTACAAACAACCTTTTTACCAATTCTTCACAGATTACTTCTCAGCTTTCCATATTCCACCCTCCTTCTATTTTCTGATGACCTATATTCTAATTCTTAACTTCATGAGTTTACACAATATATTTATTCCCATCAACAGTGAATAAGTGTTCCTGTGTCTCCACATCCTCTCCAACATTAACTGTTTTCTGACTTTTTAATAATGGTCAGAATTATGTGAAATGATATCACTGTAGTTTTGATTTACATTTCCTTAATAGCTAGTGGTGTTAAAGATTTTTTCATGTGTTTCTTCATATTTGTATTTTCTATTTGGACAATTGTCTTTTGCCCATTTTTTAATCAGGTAGTATGTCTTTTTATTCTTGAGTTGTGTGATCTCTTTCTATATATCATGGATATTAAACCCTTTTGGGATATGTGATTGCCAAATATTTTCTCCCATTAAATCAGCTGCCTTTTCACCCTTTTGACAAAGTCCTTTGAGGTGGGAAAGTGTTTAATTTTGAGGAGGTCCCATTTATCTATTTTTCTCTTGTTGTTTGTGCTTTGGGTTTAAGGTTTAAGAAACTACTGCCTTCCACAAGATCTTAAAGATATTTTCTTACATTTTCTTCTAGGGGTTTTATGGTTGTCACTTTTATAATTAGGTCCATGTTGCAATAAGGGTTTTTTTTTTCCTTTTGGATATGGATATCCAGTTCTCCTAGCATCATTTGTTGAATAGACTGTTGAGGCCCAGCTGGAAGGGCTTGACAGCCTTGTCAAATATCGCTTGACTGTAGATATGAGGATTTATTTCTGAGTTCTCGATTCTGTTCCAATGGTCACTGTGTGACCTGATGCCAGTTCCATGCTGTTTTTACCATTGTAGGTAAATAATATGCTTTAAAGTCTGAAAGTGAGAGTAGTAGGACTTTTCATAAGGTTACTTCAGATAGTGGAACTTAATCCTATTACCGGAGTCCTTTAAAAGTGAAATGACATTCAGACAGAAAAAAAAAAAAAAGCCACAACCACCAGAAGCAAGAAGCTGAATGTCAAGGGAGCCCTGAAGAGAAGGGAGAGGTCGGGAGAAGACTCCATATACATTGCTACATGACAGAACCTGCCAGGACCAATGATTACCACCAGTCAGTCACAGAACACTACAGTCTTAGGGGAGAAAGCAACAGCTTGATGATGCTTTGATTTGAACTTTTTCCCAGTTTCAAAACCATGAGCTAATGAATTCCCATTGTTCAAGCTGACCCATTTCATGGTATTTACTTGAGAAGCCAAGGAAATTAAATACATACATGCATATGTACATACATATATACATACATATATATACACACACACACAACCTAAAATTTTTCTTTTTAACCACATTCAAATATACAAATCAGTGGTACTAATTATATTCATAATATGGTGCTTCCATCAGCACCATCCATTACCAAAACTTTTCCATCATCCTAAACAGAAATCTGTACCAATTAAGCATTAATTCCTCATCTTTACCCCAAACCTGACATCTGTTTACGTCTATTTTTTTTTGACTCTTTTGATTTGCATATTCTAATTATTCCACATCAGTGAGATCATACAATATTTGTCACTTTGGATTTATTAATTTCACTTAACATGTTGTCATCAAGGTTCATTCTTGCTGTAGCATATATAAAAACATTATTTTTTTATAGGTGAATAATTTTCTATTACATATATATATATATAATTTTATCTGCTTATTTGACAATGTACACTTGGGTTGCTTCCATAATTTGACAATCACGTATAAATATACCTTGGAGTACTGACTCATTTTTTGGGTTTTATAATTAGCAGTGGGATGGCTGGTTCACATGGTCATTCTGTATTTACCTTTCTGTGGAATCGCCAAACTGATTTTTACAGCAGTTTCACTAACCCCATTTCACATTCCTACCAACACTGAAAAGTGTTCCCATGTTACACATTATCTCCAACATTTTTTATTTTCAGCTTTATAATAGTAGACATTCTAGTAGATCTGAAATTGTATCTCTTTGTAGTTTTGATTTGCATATCCATAATGGCTAACAAGGTTGTGCATATTTTCAGGTGCCAATGGGCTATTTACAAATATTCTATAGTAAAATGTGTATTCAAGTCTTTTATTTCCCATTTTTAGTTAGATTTTTGTTTTTTGATTAGTTGTACTATTTCTTTCAGTATTTGGATAATAAAATCCAATCTGATATGTGAATTTCATATATTTTATTTTGTTCTGTAATTTGTTTGTTTTTTTTACTTTCATGATAAAGTCCTTTGATACACAGAAGTTATGAATTTTGATGAAGTCCCATTTAAATTTTTTTTTATTTTATTGTTTATACTTTGGTGTAAAGTCTAAGAAACCATTACTTAACACAAGATATTGAATAGATTTCTCTATGTTTCCTTGTAGAAGTTTGTCTTAGTTTCCTGGGTGTCAAAACAAATACCATAATGTGGGTTGGGTTAAACAATGGGAATTTATTAGCTGAAAGTTTGAGGCTGGGAGAAATTCACAATTTATTTATCAGGATGGAGATTCTTTCTCCCCTCAGACTGTGATATTCAAGGGTTGGCTTAATCCTTGGCTTTTCTGTCACATGGCAATGCACAGAATTTTCTTCTCCTTTCTCCTTCAGATTTCATTGACTTCCAGCTTCATATGTCACTTTCTTTCTGAGAGTTTCATTCTGTTTATAAAGGACTCCAGAAATCAAACTAAAATCCAAACTGATTCAGATGACTAAAATTTAACTAAATATAACTTCTACTATAGGTCTTATTTCAAATGATTTCACTGCCACAGAAATGCATTAAGATTCTAAACATTTTTTTGATACATAATTCAATCATCAATAGAGTTGTATAGTATTGGTTCTTATATGTTGATATTTGAACTTTTTGAAGTTAATTTTTGCATATGGTGAGAGGTAGGGGTCCACAGCTATTCTTTTGAATTTAGATATCAAGATTCTCCAAAACCATTTGTTAAATACACTATTCTTTCCCCATTGAGTGGATTTGGAAAGCTTTTTAAAAATCAAGTGATCATAAATATGAGGTTTTACCTGAACTTCCAATTCATTCCATTGGTCTATATGTCTGTGCTTGGACTATATCATGATAATTTGATTACTGTAAGATTGTAATAAGTTTTAAATTTGGGAATTCTTAGTCCTTCAACATCCTTCTTCATTTTCAAGATAGTTCAGCTATTTCGGGCCCCTCTATAACTTCCATATAAGTTGGATGTTGGTTTTTCCCTTTCTATAAAGAAAGTTGTTGGAATTTTGATTGTGATTGCAATGAATATGTAAATTGCTATAGGGAGAATTGATATATTAAAAATATTTAGTCTTCTAATATAAGAATACAGAATATCTTTCCATTTATTTGGGTCTTTTTTAATTACTATAAGCAATGTTTTGTAATTTTCGTATAAATCCTTTACACCTTTGGTTATATTTAATGTTAGTTATTTGATTAATTTTTGTTGCTAATTTTATACATCAGAAATTATTTCCTTAATTTCCTCTTCAGAATGTTCATTACTAATGAATAGATGCCACAGAATTTGCTTATTGATATTATACCCTGACACACTGCTAACTTAGTTCATTTCCTCTGGTAATTTTGTTGTGGATTTTTCAAAAATTTCTACATATAAGATCATGTTATCTGAAAATACAGAGTGTTTTACTTAATCTTCCAAATTGGATGCCTTTTTTCCTCATCTTTACTAATTATTCTGGCTACAACCTCCACTACAATGTTGAACAACAATGGTGACAGTTGGCAACCTTGTCTTTTTTGAGATTTTAGAGGGAAAGCTTTCAGACTTTCCCCATTGAATGCCATGGTAGACCTTGGTTTTAAAATGACTTTTCATTTTAAGCTAATTTCCTAAAATTGTTACTCTTTATTCCTCTTTAATTCACTGCCTAGTGTCCTTTCTTTTCAGTTTGTAAAACTCCCTATTGCATTGCTTGTAGAGCAGGTCTAGAAGAGACAAACTTCCTAAACTTTTTCTGACCCTGGGATTGTCTTAATCTCTATCTTATTTTAAAGACAGTTTTGCTGGATATAAAGTCTTCATTGGGAATTCCTTTCTTTCAGTACTTATAATATTTTGTTCCACTGACTTCTTCCTTCAATGATTTCTGATGAGAAATCCGAACTTAATTTTACATAACACGTTGATTTTTTCTTGCATGTTTCAGAACTCTCTCTTTGTCTTTTGTAGGTGAAAATTTGTCTACAATGTATATGGGCATGGTTCTCTTCAAGTTTATTGGTGTTAGTTTAATGGGTTTCTTGAATGTGTACTTTCATTTCTTCAATATATTTGGGATGTTTTCTGTCATGTCTTTGAAGATTCCTTCAGACTGAATCATTTAGATTGCTTTATCTTCTAGCTTACTGATTTTTTTTGCCAGCTCTAATTTCCCTTTGATATCTTGTAGGGAATTTCTTGTTCCTTATTGTAATTTTCAGCCCAGTATTTTTGTTCAGTTTCATTTAAAATTTTTTACCTCTTTACTGAGATTCTCATATTGTTCATTCATTGTTTTATGATATCTTTTATTTCTTCCTTTATTCATTTCTCTCCTTGAGCATATTGAGAATTTTTAAAAATGTCTTTGAAAACAATGTCCCAATTCTGGTTTTCTTTATTAGTGGTTTCTGGAAATTTATCCTGCTCCTTTTGATGGGCCATTATTTCCATTTCTTTGACTTTTCTGTAAACATTTATTGCATAATGTGCAATTTAATATTTTGAGGTTTTAACAGTGGGATTTAGTTCCTGAGTTGTCAGTTTAATAAGCTTGTATCCAGCTACTGGTATGACAGATATTTCCTTGAATGAGACTAACTTGCAGAAGTGTACAAACCACTACAAAATACACATTTCATTGTTTTCTAAAATTGGCTGTTTTGTTTGATGCTTTCCTTCAGTGTTTAGCTCTTCTATCAAGAATATCAAACTGAGGCAAAATTTTGGGATCCTCTCCTTTTCTGTATCTGCATTTTGTTCTGGACTGGTACTTATGAGCTTAGATATTACTTTGTTAAAGGGAAGATTAATGGCCCTTCAACTTCCAGAGTCCTCTATTTTGTGTCGCAAAGCCAGGTATCATTTGCACGATACAGCCTTCTTGATTGTTTCTTCCATTGCTTCAGCTATGGAAGAACTGCTTCAGCCTGAAGTACAAATTATTGGAGAACAATTTAGAGAGAAGTGTTTTCGATCAGTCTTTCAGACTGCCTCTGGTTGGATGGAAGCCAACATGCATGCACCCCAGATACACCTAGTGGTTATTCTGCTTCCTCCATTTCAGAGCCAGAGACCCACAATGAGGGTACAAGCCTGCTCTTAACAGTGCCTGAGAAGAGATAATGTAGAAGCCAGCTTCTCCTACACTTTCAAGTTCCATTTTCTTTTTTAAATATTTTCTCAGTTATTGCTATCCTTTAACTGTTTCCTGGAGTTTTGAGGAAGATAGTACTAGCAGGTTTTGCTAGTTTTTCAAAGATCCTGTTGGCAAATTACATGTCAAAATTTGCAACAATTATGAATGATTTTCATTTTCTTCTTTGAATTTTTTTGTACTCTAATTTTTGCATAATGAATAATATTTGCTCCCTTGAAGTGTTACACTTCTAAGTCTAAAATTTTCAGTTTGGAAAAATGGCTATTCTATCATTGACAGTTAGCAATATGGCTATTTAGCCTTACAATAATTAAGTGTTTACCTAAAAATACCTTCTTTTTTTACTCAAATATTACTGCACTACCAAATAATACCAAAATATCATGGTCAAGATTTTGTGGCTTCTAAGAGAGAAGAAACTCTGTTAACATAGATACATTAGTCCTTAGAAACATGTCAAACAGTCTGCCTTGGAAATTGGTCCCAAAGATGACTGAATTCTATGATACTAGCAATCCTGTTGCAAATATAAGAGGTGTTTTGGCATTGTCAGGGGGAAAGGCAAGGGATACTCTGTTCTCCTTGTGTTCACAGAAACTTCTTGGTATATTTTTGAGAAATTATTTCAGGGGAACTTTGCATTTCATCGGGATCTTAAAAAAAATTGGGTTGATTTGTTTTAGCTTAGAATAAAACCAAAATGCACATACAAAATTTAAAAATATATTTTCTCAAAGGAAAGAAAGATATTGTAGAAACTTTTGGTTCCTTAAATGGTTTACATATTGTATTTGTGGGAAAACCTTGAATTTGACTCATTTTTAGACAGATAATGCTAGAAGAAGGTTTCCATCTTTAACACATGATAAATGTTAGTCTCAAAGTTAGAAATTTTAAGTTTTGATCGAATAGAATATTGATATTATTAGAAGAATATCAATATCATATACATATCATTTAGGTCTTACCTAAGTAGTTTCAAGGATTTGTGGAAATGGCAATATACAATTCATAGATTCAGAATGCACCAGAAATGTACACATATTCAAAATGTGATTTTTGGAAGAAATTTGATTTTAAGTAAATAGTTTAAAGCGATCATATTGTCTGAAAAATAATATGAATATGTTATTGAGTGTATTCATACATCATTATATAGCCTAGGGCTTAATTTCTGAACTGTCTTTAGTATTAAAGAATATTGGATACAAAAGAACAGTAAGTAATGCATTAAAACTATCATTATTTACTATATATCTAGCACTGTTGTTTTTTCTGAAATTAATTGTATGGAGTAATATATTGTGATTTGCATTCTCTCTGGACTTAACCTTTGTAGAATCAAAGAGCCACACCATAATGGCTATAACACTGGATAAGTTACTTAAATTTCCGTGCCTTTTTCTCAACTAAAATATGGGTATATAGAAATAGCTATGAAATATTTTCATCTGCATAAATTATATAATTAGAATTAGAATTCTAATTACCTAATACATATGAGTCTCTATTATATAATTTCCAAATTGATGTTTTAAACCTAATTTATATTTGTGAGTCAAAGTAAGATTATTTCAGTCATATTTTGCAAACTTCTCTTTATTGTACATTTATAGGAGTATTAACTTAATATTTAAAAATGTAGGGTCATTCATGTAAACAACAAAACTTTTGGAAGTCATTCATGCCAAGTAACACCTTTTATTTCTCAATAGTTTGCAACACTTAAACAGTATGTGAAGTAGGAATTACACTAACATGCCTGAATTCATCCTTATGGAATTGACAGACTTTGTAGATATCCAGAGGGTCCTCTTTATGCGGTTTCTCCTGATATATCTGGTCATTGTGCTGGGGAATGCAGGGATGATACTGATAATTCACATGGATCTCCAGCTTCACACTTCAATGTACTTTTTCCTCAGCCACCTGTCATTCCTTGACCTCTGTTACTCAATGGTCATCACTCCTAAAACATTAGAAATCTTGCTGATTTCTACCAAGTATATTTCATTTACTGGTTGCTTCACCCAGTTGTATATTTTTGTTTTTTTCAGTGCCACTGAGTGTTTCCTCCTTGTTTCAATGTCCTATGACTGCTACGTAGCTATTTGCAGTCTTCTTCACTACCAGGTTGTTATGTCCAAAAGGCTTTGCCGCACCCTTATCTCTGGGTCCTACATGATAGGATTTACTGACTCATTGGTCAATGTGCTTTTCATGAACAGTTTGCAATTCTGCAAATCGATGTATTTCATCATTTTTCATGTGACACATCCCCAATCTTAGCACTGTCTTGCACTGACACTGATGATAATGAAATCATGATACTCATTCTCGCTGGCTACACTCTCATACTCTCTCTTATTACAATCTCTGTGTAATATGGGTCCATTCTGTCTACTATCTTGAAAATTAAATCCACTTCAGGAAAGCACAAAGCCTTCTGTACTTGTGGCTCCCACCTCTTGGGAGTTACCATTTTTTATGGCTCTACTATTTTTAATTATTTAAAACCCAAGAAGTCCTACTCCTTAGGAAAGGATCAGGTGGCCTCTGTGTTTTATACTATGGTGGTCCCCATGCTGAATCTACTCATTTATAGTCTTAGGAACAAGGAAGTTAAAATGCTTTCATTAGACTCATACAGAAAAAAACATTTCCAGGCAATTGAAATGACAGTGATGCTGAACATTCAAGGTCACCTTTTCTTTGTTTCCTAATGGTTGTTTAAATGGCCTTTTTCTAAAAATAATAGCATCCTTTAATTAATTTGAATTTCTGTGGAGATATTCTCTATTTCCCCAGCATGATCTAGAATATTTCCAAGAATATCTTTTAAAAAATCTGCATAATTCCTGGAATCCATGAAATAAGTGTCATATTTGTGGTTTAAATATATTTATTTTGAGGGCAGTAGATATGAAAAAAGTGGTGTCATCTTTCAACACCTATTATAGAAATCCCCACCCATGTACCAATTTTTAATAATTTTATTATGGAGAGTACATTCAGAAAGAAGAAAAGTAGCACAGTGGTAAAGCATGTGTGATTTGGAATGGACATTCCATAGTTTAATTCTAGATCTGCCAGCTTTTTTGCAGACTTTCCCTTTGTAAGTCAGTAAAAGTTTTCTTAGTTTCTTTAACTGTATGAGAAACAGAATAATTCTAAGCCCACAGAGCTATTGTAAAAATAAATTTAATGCAATACTGATAAATCATAGCCATCATCATCAGAATAATTACATTTTTCCAAAATTTTGAATAAAGAATGCATTTTGTTTTGAATATATTCACTGGTGTTTTGTAAGTCCTTTTGTTAAATCTTACTGATAAGCAGCTAAACGGAAAACAGCACTTCAAATATTTGGTATTAGATCAAATCAATATATTGTTCTAAAATACATTTGTAGTAAAAAGTATATGTGAACATTGAAGAAAATTTGGAAAATATTTTAAAATATTGAAGAATAGAAAAATATCTTAACCATTTTAATAGTGTTCTCATGGTCTTCTAGAATAATACTTAGGTTTGAGTATGTTTATATTACATAAATCTTCCAAATTTTTCATTTTTGCAGTTTTCATTTAACACTTATGAGAATAATGCTTGGTAATTACTTTGTCATCTAAAATTGGGAGATAAATGTTTTTTGGTACTTGGGTGAGGTAAACATCTTCTTGCAAAGTTTTACTACATGAAGTTTTATAAATTCATCAGGTTAAAGACATGCATGGGGTAATATCTGTTAAGTGTCTAACTGCTAACCATTTGAAAATCCTACCAATATGGGATGTATGAACATGTTTCTGTAATTATTATTTCTTTGTTTAAATTCATTATGATTGAAAACTATCAGTGCTTTTCTGCTGATTTCTACAAGTGTGTTACGTTATGTTATTTAAAAAAAAATTCTCGAATTAAAGGTTTGAGTTATTTGTTTTAAAGTTTTAATTAGAGAAAAATTGTAAAGTTAAGAATTCTTAATTAATCCTAGTTTTGTGACATCTCATAAACTTTCATCAGGTAGGTTGATAAAAATTTTCTTTAAAAAAATTCCTCTATAAAACCTGGGATTAATTCTTTTTCTTTGCTATTCAAAATTTATGTAAGAAAATATTGTCCATATTTTCCAAGTATTTCATTGTAATAAAGTTCAACCTCTGTTTTATGCCTGATAGTGTTTAACAACTTTCCATTGATTCATCATTGTGAATTTAATTGTTCACATAACTAAAACTACATTATTTTCCTTTACATTTTTAATTTATGTTAAAATTTTAATTTAGTATATTAATGTCATGTAAATGATTTCATTATGGTTTAATTTTTATTTGAAATCTATATTGTCTAGAATTTACATTTATTGCAATCACTCTTTGAATTGTTTGCAATGAGATATGTCTTTGATAAACATGCATTATGTTTTAATTTTGGTTTCTGAAATTTTATTTAGTATTTTTTAAAATTTTGTTGATACATATGAAAAAAGCATAAATTCATCTGAAGAGTACAGTCAATGGTATTCGATGCAATTACTTTAGTGTATTCATCACTGCAGTCACTCCCAGAACACTCTCATTACTCCAAAAATAATAATAAACAAGAAAAACACAAACAAAACTCATCACCTTAAATCTCTCTATGCCTCGCCTGCTATACATAGCTGCTATTCCTTTCCCTTCACTATATTTGTGTTTATATTTTATAAAATTAGTCTTATATATGCAATATCACCCATATTTGTGTTTTACATGGGGTTTTACTATCTTATACAGTCCAATGTTACAGTTTTTAGCTTTCCTTCTAATAATATACATGGCCTTAGACTGTCCTTTTCAATCACTGTCATACCCATACAACAGCACCCACCGGTAGTTACAAAAACGATGATATGCTTTAACCATTTCTATTCATTTCCAGATATTTACAAACAACCTTTATACCAATCCTGCACAGAATCGGTAAAATTCAGAATTAGATAGTTTTCCATTCTCTATTCACTTTCTACTTTCTTGTGACCTATATTCTAATTTTTACCTCCATGAGCTTACACAGGATATTTAGTACAGAGTAGTGCAATCATACAGTATTTGTCCTTTTGTGTCTGGCTTGCTTCACTCAACATAATGTTGTCATGGTTCATTCATGCTGTCATATGCTTCATGTCTTCATTTCTTCTTACAGCTGCATAATATTCCATCATGTGTATACATTACAAATTGTTTACCCATTCATCAGTTGATGGACAACTGATTTATTTCCATCCTTTGGCAAGTGTGAATAATACAGGTGTCTCTTCCTGTCTTTGCTCTCAGATTTTCTGGGTATATATCTATTAATGGTATTGCTGGGTCACATGGCAAGTCTATATTTAACTTAATTATGATCTGCCAAACAGTCCTCCACAGTGGCTGTACCATTCTACATTCTCACCAACAGGAAATAAGCATTCTTATATATCCACATCCTCTTCAACATTTATAGATTTCTGACTTTTTAATAGCGGCTGTCTAAAAGGTGAGAAATGATATCTCAATGCAGTCTTGATTTGCATTTCCTGAATCACTAGTGATGCTGTACATTTTATTTATGTGCTTCTTCTCCATTTGTATTTCTTCTTTGGACAATTGTCTTTTGATGGCTTTTGACCATTTTTTAAATCAGCTTGTTTGTCTTTTCAGTTGTTTGATCTCTTTGCATGTCATGCATGGTAAGACCTTATCAGATATGTAATTGCCAAATATTTTCTCCCATTCAGTTGGCTGCCTTTTCACCCTTTTGACAAAGTCCTTTGAGGTGCAAAACTATTTAATTTTGAGGAGGTCCCATTTACCTATTTTTTTCTTCTGTTGTTCATGCTTTGAGTGTAAAGGTTTAAGATATCACTTCCCAGCACAAGATTTTGAAGATGTTTTCCTATATTTGCTTCTAAGACTTTTATCGTTGTCACTTTTATCTTTAGGTTCTTGATCCATTTTAAGTTAATTTTTTGATAAGGTGTGAGATAGGAGTCTTCTTTCTTTCTTTTGGATATGGACATCCAGTTCTCCCAGCATCATTTGTTGAATAGACTGGAGTGTCAAAAATCACTTGACTATAGTTTTGAGTGTCTATTTCAGAGTTCTCCATTCAGTTCCATTGGTCAGTGTGTCTCTCTTTATGCCAGTAGCATGCTGTTTTTACCACTGTAGCTAGGTAATATGTTTTAAGGTTTCCCTTGTATATGATGCTTTCCTTTACTCTTGCTACATTCAGAATCTTCTCTTGATCTCTGACATTTGTCATTCTTCAAAATAGGTGTTTTAGGGTAGGTCTATTTGGATTTATTCTGTTTGGGGTGTGTTGTCCTTCTTGGATATTTATATTTATGTCTTTCATTAGGGTTGAGAAGTTTTCACTCATTATTTCCTACACATATTCTTTCTGTCCCTTTTCTGTTCTCTTCTCCTTCTAAGACACTGATAACACATTGTTCATACATTTCACATTTTCATTCAATTCCCTGTGACCCTGTTCCATTTCTTCTCTTCTCTTTTCTCTCTGTTCTGTGTTTTCCAGTTCAGAATTTCTGTCTTCTAAATCACTAATTCTGTCTTTAAGCAATTCAAAATCTGCTTTTATATGGCTTTAATCTATTTTTAATCTCATCCATTGTGTCTTTCATTCTCATAAGATCTGTTACTTTTCTTTGAAGGTTTTAAAATTATTCTTTATGCTCACCCAGTGTCTTCTTTATATCCTTTATTTCTTTAGTCATATTTACTTTAAATTCTTTGAAGTGATTAGGAGAGTTGTGTGATTATCACTTATCAATTGTCTTAAATCTGGTATCTCTTCAGGATATTTGATTAGTTCATTTGCCTGGGCCATCTCTTCCTGTTTCCTAGTATGGCTTGAAACTCTTGCTGATGTCTAGGCATCTTAATATGTTGGTGAATTTACTCTGATGGCCAATTTCTCTCTCTGGCCAATTGTTTTTTTTCCACAGCTCTTCTTTGATATTTGGCTCAACTTATTCTAAGTCTTTAAAATTTCCCAGCTTCAGTTATCAAAATCTGGCCAGGGACCACTACTGGGATGCAGATTTTCTCCTAGGGGTTGCATACAGAGAATGCCCAGAAAAGAATTTGTCCATGCAATTTCCAGACCAGTCAGCAGATGGTACTCCTCAGCACACCTTTCCAAGGAGGTGTTTCAGTCTTGGATTTCTTGTGTTCATGTGTGAATTTTCAGGTTGGAGATTCAAAGTGGGCTCTGGTGGCTGAATTCCTTGAAGAAAAGCCCCATGACTCCCCTTTCCTTTTCTCTTGGAACAGCTGACAGGAAGGAAGATGTCTGTTCCCTTCTGAGTAGGCATCAGTAACCAGGGGTTTTACACCAGTTTAGTATCTTGGAGGTGGGAGAGAGGAGCTTTTCCCCACCACTGTGTGGTTTGGTAACTCACACATGTTTTTTCAACTTCTTCAGCTCTCTGTCCCTCACCCTACCTGGAGTTGTGTAGCACTGTTCTGGTCTCCTGATTCCCAAAGCAGGTTCCTCAGACAGCATTTGGCTCTTTCTCTGTTTTTTTTTTTTTTTTTTTTTTT
>JAQZBX010061898.1:0-17045 GCA_029593785.1 Cabassous unicinctus
GACTGATCCTCAAATGGACCTGTTCAGGCCCAGATTGAGATCACCAGAATGGAAGGACCAACCATTGAAAAGATTGCGGTGCTGAACCACTACCACCCACTATATGTAATTCAAAACGAAAACAACAACGAACTCTAAAACCCAGAGCTTCCATGATGAAGCTTCTTTGGAGAGTTTCTGACTCTTCAGAGCCAAAGGTCTCACTTTTTGCTGATGCTTAAGGGCCGAGGTCTGTTTATCCTACGGCCCTTGCACTGGGCCTGCGATGCAGCTTCAAGGAGAGGTTAAGAGCAAAAATGGCTGATCCTGGGGTGGAGATGGGAAAATAGGATGTGCTCCTCCCAGTCCCTAAAGCAGGTAGGCATGTGGGGTATTAGGCTAGCTGTACCCTGGGAACCTCCCTCTGCTTCCACCAGGTGGGTAGGGGCTATAGGAGTAGAGGCGTTTCCATGGCTTTTGAACTGCAATGAGATACAGAGAAGGAAGCTCTGTAATATCAGGTGGGCTTTGCTGGACTTGGGAACCACTGAGGACCCTCCCTTCCAATTATCCATCCTTACTCCCTCCCCTGCCCTATTTCCAGTTCTCCCATCCTAGGGAAGCACTTCAAATGCTCCAGTAAAGGAGTACAGGACTCCAGAGAAATTCTCCACTACCTCGGAAAAAACCCCAGCCCCAAATCTGGATGTCCCCATAGACTCCGAACTCACTTAGTCCATGGCCACACAAACCACACCCTACAACCAGCCCTGGAGGCCAAATCACCCAAAGCAAGTGTCAAGGTTAAGATGAGACCCTAATTCCCAACCCTTCCATGGCTTGGAGATCTATAGGAGACATGGAAGATGCTGGATAGGAAGCAGCAGGGACTCCGGACAAGGAGTCAGTCGGGAAAACTAGCACCAGTTCCCAGCTCAGCCAGAGCTGGGCTATTGGACCCTGGACAAACCACTGCCCCTCTCTGGCACTCACTCTCTCCAACTAAGGGGCGTGGCCATCTGAGGCCCTTCTGGCTGTAATATCTGTCATTTAGTTTGGAATCTACCCCACAGAGGCGCTGGACTAGGAGGATTCACCTTAGAGTTTTTCCCCTCCTCAGGGTATTAGTCTGGTTTCCCAGGGCCCCAGGATATTAATCAACACCCCATCCTTCACCACCACTGCAAACAAAATCCTGGACATTTGCCTCAGGAAGGAACCTTTAATTTAGTGGGAGAATAAGCAAGAAGACAACCTTCCGGGCCCCACCAGGGGGCAGAAAATAGGAGCAAAGGTGACTGGGCTCCCAGACGCTGGGCTCTGGGGAGAATGTGGCTGGTGAAGCCTTGGGGGCAGGATGTAGACAGGACCCGGAGAGGAGAGCCCGGCAGTCAGAAGTGATTTTCTCAGGGCTCAAGATTTGTTAGGAAGTGCCAAAAGGTGAAAAAGATGGGCAGGAAACTAAGGTTTGCGGAGGGTTTGCTAGGTGCTTAACCACATTCAATCCCCACAGTCCCATGAAGGAACTGATTAGCCCCATTTTACTGATAAAAAGACTGAGGTTTGGAGAATGCGAATGACCTGCCCAAGATCTCATTGCTATGAAATGCCAGGGCCAAGACTCAAACTCCAGAACATATGATCTTTCCACAGAATCACTCTACTGATGGGGGCCTCTGACATCAGGCTCAGAGACCCCAGGATACAGCCTGGCCTTCAAGGAACTAGATGAGCAGTCACTGACCAAGGTGTGCAGGGGACCCCCGCCCCTCCCGCACCAATCACCTATGGCCCTGCACCCAGGAGGCTCTCAGGACCCAGCCAAGCCCTTGTTTCCCTTGGCTCTGAGCCAGACACCTCCAGTCTCTGCCGGGAAGTTCAGTAAGCATAGGGCTGGGCAGCACACTCTCTCCGCGCAGCCCCAGCTCTGCCATGCCATGCTGTGCCCACACCTCTGCTGGGCTCCTGGTCCCCCCAGGTGCCTGACTCATGCCCACCTGTGTAATGAAGCATGCATTCTAATTGCATCCCTAATGATAGCCCTCAGCCGCCAGGAGACAGGTGCAGGGGCGGAGGGAGGGCCATGCTGCCCGAGCCACAGGGAAAGGCAAGGACTCCATCCAGATGCCTGTACCTGCAGAGGACAGAGGACTGGGGGGAGGGGGGGACTCGAGGTTTAGGAATCAGGGGAGAGGGAAGTGCTGGAGTGGGGAGGGGTACCTAGCTTCTTGGAACCACAGAGGCAGGTTCTTGGAAGGCGCTCTCCAGCCACAATACCCTTCGGACAGAACACCCTTAAATAGCTCTCTACACAGCATTTGCCCCTCCAACCACTGCTGAAAGTCATTAGGATCAGTCAGTGCAGAGGCCAGCCAGGCAGAGAGAACTCAGCAGAAAGGGCAATGGCCTGAAAAGCAGGATCTTGGGGCTCGAGGGCCAGCTCCTGCACCAACTTGCCATGGGACTCTGTTAAGTCATATCCTCTCTCTCTGGGCCTCAATTTCCTTGTCTGCAAAATCAGGATTTTAATTCAGACTCACTCATTTATGCAACAAACTGATGGAGAGCAGATATAGCTCAGGGGTTGAGCACCTGCTTCCCATGTACAAGGTCTTGGGTTCATTCCCCGACACCTCTTAAAAAAAAAAAAGAAAAAAAACTAGGCATATTGGGGAGTGGGTGTAGCTCAGTGGTTGAGCGCCTGCTTCTCATGTACGAGGTCCCAGGTTCCATCCCCAGTACCTCCTCAAAAAAAACAAAAACAAAAACTGATGCATGTAACTAGCTGCCAGACCTTGTGCTAGCTCCTGGGCATGGGGTGCACAGACAAGACCTGGAGATGAATAAGACACAGGCCCTGCTCTCAGGGAGCTCACAATCTAGTAGAGAAGATAAGACTTTTAATTAAACTAACAGCTAATACTTATGGAGCACCTACTGTTTACCAGGCAAAACCCTTGAAGGTGGGTACTAATATTATTCCCATTTTACAGAGGAAGAAACTGAGACTCAGAGAGGTTCAGTAATTTGCCCAGTATCACACAACTAGTAAGTAGCAGAGTCAGGGCATGACCCGTGCTCTTAACCCCCATGGTATATGTCTTCCTTGTGCATAAATAATTCAAATTCATGACAAAGGCCCATGAATGAGTAAAGATAAAGCACTGAGGGCATTCAAGGGAGAGGAGGCTTCCTGGAGGAAGTGGCATCTGACCCAAGTTTTTGAAGGTCAGGGACAATTTGGACATGCCAACTTTTAGGGAAGGGGGTGAGCAATCGTATTAACTGTGAATTCCAATAGCACTTGATCCCCACTCCCTAGCAAGTCACCAGCCATGGTCCCAGGGAGAAGCAGAGCCCAGCCAGCCTCTGAGCACCAGCACTGACAGAGGGCACAAGAAGGGTGAGAGGCAAAGTGGGAGGAAGGAGGTGGGCAAAAGAAAAGACTGTCCAAACCAAGGTGTGGCTAAGCTTCTTGACAGGGGGCCAGAGAGCAAGCGGGAAATCAGGGTGGCAGGGCAGCTGCCGGTAGACCAGGGACGAGGGAAGGGGAGGGAGGGAGAAGGGTCGTGCCGCACGCCTGAGAGGGGGGAGGAGGAAGCAATCTCCATACTTGAGAGTTAAAACCCCATCTGACCTACGCGCACAACAGGACACTGTGCAGCCATAAAATACAATGTTAGACAGGATATTTATTGACCAGGAAAACTGTACACATATATTTCAAGTGAAAAGACAGGTTGCAAAATAATATGTATGGTATGATCCTGTTCTTGTAGGGGGAAAAATATCTTTCTATAAGTCTGGAAGGATATATGCCCAAAATTTCAACAGTGGCTATCTCCAGATGGTAGATTGTGGGTGACTTTTATTTTCTTCTTTACAAGCCTATATTTTCTAATTCTTCTACAATAACATACATTATCTGTATAATTTTAAAGGATTTTTAATAAGGTAAATACATCAAGGATTTTGGCATAACTGTGTGGGCAGGAGAGGCCCAGCCACCTGGGTGCAGGAGGTGGGAGAGGATGGAGTTTGGGAGATTTCAGCCAGGATATGGGGGTGGGCGTGGGGGATTGGAGGGGGAAGGATGGAGGCTGAGAGAAGAACTCAGCCAGGATGCAGGGGGTGAGGGGTAAGGGAGGGAGATGGAGGCAGGGAAACAGCCAGGGTGGGGATGGAGGTGGAGGGGGATGGAAGCTGAGAAAATTCAGCTAGGCTGTAGGGAATGGGGAAGAATGCTGGGAGAGCCTGGTCAGGGTGGACATGGAGTAGCGGTTGGAGAGGGGTGGACAGGGTACTTCCTTGACAGGACAAAGGACTGATTGTGAAGACTAGCTTGCGGGGCCCTGCCGCCTCCATCCTCTGCCCCCCAATCCCCTAAGGGCCCCAGGGGTTCTTCCCACTCCTCAGAAGGGAAGGTCCCAGTCAGGAAGCCCACAGCTGCCTGACAGAAAGTAGAGGAGAGGGGCTGCAGTGTGGGGTCCGGGGAAGAGATGAATAAGACACAGGCCCTGCTCTCAGGGAGCTCGCAATCTAGTAGAGAAGATGAGATCTTTACTTAAACTAACAGCTAACATTTATGGAGCACCTACTGTTTACCTGGTGGGCCAAGCTTGGGGTCACGAGAGGAAGGCAGGCCTCAGAGATAAGGCAGGCGTGGGAAGGCCCTGAGGAGGGGCTGCCCACAAAGGCTGCTCCAGTGGGGCTAAAAGGCAGCCTGGAGAGCACCTGAACGTAAACGCCCCAGGTAAGCCAAGGTATCGAGTGCTGCACCCTGATGGCAACTTCAGAGTTCCCTGGCCCGGGGAGCCCTGTGGAGGGACTTGACCTGATGGGAAGAGGGGAAGTTTGATGAGCGCCAGGCTGGGGAGAGAGTGGGAGGTAAACTGGGCGTCCTGAGAGCAAGACAGGAAAGCCTGAGCAGAGGCCACAGTGGGGACAGCCTGTGTTCTTGCTTGCTTGTTGTGCTCCTTCCCCCATCTGTTTCCCCTCAGGCATTAGCAGCAGAACCTTGAAAATGGCCAGGACCCTCCTTGACTGGATAATAATCAGGGCTTCTAAAACTTTCATAGGCTACCTTAAAAGGTAGTGAGCTTCCTGTCGCTGGAGGCATTCAATAGAAGGTGGGCCACTATTCTGGCATGCTCTCAGAAAAAGAGTCAGACCCATTCCTGTAATCTTCTGAGTCAATGAAAGAAAGGTTTTCAGCGACAGAGACTGGGTAAAAGGCACGTGGCCTGAAAAAGAATTGGTGAAGGCCTTCATGATGCCCCTCCCCAACCCTCACAGACCAGTGTGGAAGGACAAACCTGTATGTCTGCAGGCTTGGCCCACCAAGGACTCTGGTTTCTGGAAAAGGTCCCCTTTCCCTGCGGTCCCGTCTGCTTTAGAAGCGGGTGTCTCTGGTCTGCCTTGACTGTGCAGCTCAAGTCAATGGCCCAGGGAGAGAAAACATTTGGAATATAAAGGGAAGCAGCTGTGATTCACCTCCAGGCCATGGGGGGCGGGTTCACAAGGTTGCAGGGGCCTTTGCATATTGAAATAGCGGACCCATACTTCTAGTCTTCTGGCAAGTGTGTCAAGGTGAGAGCACTAACAAACGTCCTGTGAGCACTTAGCAGTGCACTGAATCAGCAGAAACATCAGCGTTGCTCCAGGAAAAGCAACAAAGATAAAGGGGGAGACCCATGAAAGCTTGGGTAGGTCGTGCAAAGCTAATAGCCAATACTAATTGTGGCTACATTGGCTATGTACCACTTACTCCTCAAATGCAACCTAGTGACTGTGTTTGTTGTTAAACGGGGGTGGGGGGGGTGGGGGGGCGGTATTTACAAGAATGTAGATTTGGGCTTGCTCTAAGCAAGAATTTCCCAGCAGTCAGAACTGCCCATAGGGAAAAGACCAGTGGGACCTGTTGCTCCAGGGAGGCCAGGGGCTCCCTGTCACTGAAATGTTCAGGCAGAGACATTTCAGAGGCTGAGATGGAGGCTGCAGGGATGGAGATACCCTGCTCTCACCCCAGGAGGCTGACCTGCATGGACCCCATCACAGGCCCCCACTCCCTCTGGCTTCTGGTTGGGTCTGGCCAACGGGGAGCCCTGGCAGAGACCACCTTCGGCCACCTTGACAGGTCACAGCTCCTTTCAGAGACACCTGCAATTGCTCCCTACTCCCACCCTCCTGGGCCAGGTAAGAGCTGCTACGCTGAAGTGCTGCACAACTCCTTGTGATTTGCCTTCTCATTGCCCAAACCTTTGTAAATTGTGCCTTTATTAAACTCTCCTGGAATTATCCTAATGTGGCCATCTGTTTCCTGCTGGGATCCTGGCCTATACAAGGGGATTCCTAAACAGGCAAAAAAAACATTAAACTATATGGTCTCTCTACATTGTACAATTAATTCAGTGATTCCATGAAATGGGAGTCAGGTTAACTTTGATGTAAGCTTTATTTTACCATATCAGCTATTATCAGCTGTGACTTGTGGCTCACAACTTTCAAAACTATTGCTCCCCACACCTGCTTGTTCTACACATGAAGAAACTGAGTCCTAGAGCCTTAGCCCAGGTCACAGCAAAACTCAGAAAACCAAGAACTCCAGGATCTCAGCCAGGGTGCCTTCCCTGAAACAAAGCAATCCAGCAGGTCCCTGCTATCCTTCCCTGTCCCCCTCCCACAACTCAGACTGCTGCCCCTTTTCTCCCCTGTCCCCCTCCCTCCCCATCCCCTGGCGGGAGAGGCCCTTGGAGAAAATGATGAGGTTTTTATAGCATTTCGTGGTAAGCACTTAATAACTCTCTAGGCTATAGATCTATGCTTCGTGTGGGCTGGGGATAATTCACAGTAAAATATGACTTTTCATTTATCACACTGACGTGTAATAAATACTTCCCAGTGAAGCTTGGGTGCAAACGGGGGATGGGGTGAGCAACAGTTAAATGAAGCTCCACAACTGAGTGTTGGGGTTCAGGTCCATAGCAAGTGGGCTCAGGGGCTGAGCAAACCCAGTCTTGAGGGGACCGAACACTGGGACCAGAGATGCTCATGGTATAATGGAAAACTCCTTGGAGATTATCAGCCAGTTGCACCTCCAGTTTCCCTCATCAGTCTTACCATGCTATCTGGGAAATCAAGTCCCTCCATCCCAGAGCCAAACTCCCCAAAATCCAGTGGGTGTCAAAAGGTCCAGGCAGATACCGTTTTCCTCTCTCTCACATCTGGTTCTCTCTGACTTGCCTCTCAGTTCTGCCCGCTTCCACCTCTTTTCCATCCCACTGACACTGCATTAATAACTGGGCATTTGTATTGTTTTTTTCAGTTTTTCATAGAGAACAAACATAATATCTCCTATTTATTCATCATCTATCATGGGTCAGGAGCATTTGCTCATTTAATTCTCAAAACTACCTCTGCATTATTATTATCTCCAGCTTACAGGTTAGGACACTCAGAGGGTTAAGTGACTCACACAAGATCACACTGTAACGATACTGTAGTCTGGTTAACTACAGATCCCATTGTCTGAATTGAAATGTGTCTCGGGTTGGGCTTCACAGAAGACATGAATTTGAGCACAAGATGTTTATTTAGGAGGTGATCCCAGAAGGCATCAGTAGGAGAGTGGGATGGAATACAGGGAAGAGAAGGAAGCCAATCAAGAATGTATTATGAGCAGGTCACCACCACCAAGGGCAACAGAAGCTCAATCCCACTAAGGAACTCTGAGGACAGCATAGAGCACACCTCAGGGTAACCTCACCCAACGAGAGGGAGCTGGGGTACTAATCCACCCATTCCTTCTCACCCAACGAGAGGGAGCTGGGGTACTAATCCACCCATTCCTTAGTGGAGGGCACTAATTCCCATCATGTTCACCCTGCTGATCAGGCTTAGCAGGTTCCAGTGCCCAGAGAAACCCTGGGACAAAGAGTCACATTTGCCAGTTAACAGCTGGAAGCCATAGGGTCCCAATATACAGAAAGGATGTATGCTGAGGGAACATGGGAAGAGCACCGACAGCATCTGCCTCCCTGCTCAGGCCCTAAATTGGATCCTATAACTTGCCTGGACTAAGACGTAGTGTCCTAACTGGTCTCCCTGCCTTGGTCTTCCCCCATCCAACAAATCCCCCTGGCTCAAGAAAAGAAACACATTCTACTTTAGCCCACAAAGCAAAGAATGGGTTGGAAAAGTGCCCCCTCCACCAGGAAAGATGCCTTACCAAAATCTGGGAGTACATACCTGACCACACAAAAGCAGAGACCACCAGAATTATCTGTGAATCCTCACTTGGGGCCTAACAATTCTAAGGAATCTATATAGCATAATAATCCTCGAGGCATCCTCTATGATCCTTCCTCTGGGAAACCTTGCCAGATAGCCCCTCTCTACCACTTCTGTTGAAGAACTGACCATGCCCTCCTTGGTAGTCTTGCTCTGTCCAGTATAAGCTTTCATCCCAGCCCTTGTGCACAGCTGCTTCCCCTACTTAACGGTGAGATTCTGGGGGCTGCATCTTAGCCACGTCTTAGCACCTACACACACGTACATTTCTCAGAGCCAAGCCCAGAGCCTGGCTCAGAGTCAGGTTCAAGACATCAATGCATGCTGGCCTAAGTCATTGAATTAATGAATTAATTAATGAGTTGCACCATCCGCTCAGCTTGAGAATTTCTATGGCCCAGTGGCCACATGTGGCCAGGGGTCTGCTGGCCTGGTGGAAGGAGAGGAGATATGACAGAGGTCCCCTTGATGGTGAGGGGATGCCTGGTGCACACACAGTACTGCTACCACCACCAGGGACACTCTTCCTCCTTCTTAGACCTCTGACTCTAAGGCCTAGGACCTGGCTGATGGCCAACCATGGACATGGACCAGGATCCAAGACAAAAATGACTGGCAAAGGACTATCAGTTGGCTCTGATTTAGCTGTATCCTTGCCAGAGAACCAGGGCTCTGGGATGCCATGTTTTCCACCTGGAAAATTGACTTTCCTGATGATGACCCATGATTTAATGGAAAAGGCACTCGGGAACACATATCACATATACACCAGTTCAAATCCTTGCTCTGCTACTTGCTACTATGTGACCTAATGTAAATGATAATTTTTTGTTTTCCCATCAATAAAATGGGGAGAATAATCTTCACCACCCAAGGTTGCTGAAAGAAAGTAGATAAACTGAGTTGAGCAAAGCCCCCAGCCCAGTGATAGACATATATAAGCACTTGAGAGCCAACAGCTATTTCCTACTATCTTTTTTTTTTTTTTAATATTTATTTATTTATTTATCCCTCCTTTGCCGCCTGTGTTTGCTGTGTCCATTTGCTGTGCGTTTTTTCTGTGTCTGCCTATCTCCCCCTTGCTGCGAGGTCTTGCTGCATCAGCCCACTGCGCCGTGTGGGCTGGCCTGCCCTCACAAGGAGGCCTCGGGAATCGAACCCGGGGCCTCCCATATGGTAAACGGGAGCTCCATCGATTGAGCCACACCCGCTTCCCTATTTCCTACTATCTTGATCCAAATACGCCATATAGAGATGGTACGGATATCTCCAAGAGCCCTACAAGAAGAACTCTTGGAGGACTGGGATTGAGGCTCTAAGAGAGGTGGCTGAGCAGACAGCTTCCCTGAAAATTTCTGAGACAAGAGCAATCTCTAACCATCCCTCCTGCTGTTTTCTATACTCCCCTTCTTGCCTGGCCCTCAAGACAGAAAATGGACCACATGATCCCCATCACCAACATTATTCAACTCCATGAATTCCGGAATTCTCTCAGGTCCTGAGTGATCCTCAGAACCTCACTGTTCTTAAGGGGCAGGACATATGTGAACCCATTTCTCAGAGGGGAAAGCTGAAGCTCCAAGAGGGACTATAGCTCTCGTAAAGCTACTCAGCAGATTTATGGAAGAATTGGGGCGTGGGTCATGGACTTCTTCCCCAGTGCCCTGCCTACGGGCCACACGGCCCCTAACACTGTCAGATAAGATGGGAGCATTTGCACCCAAATGTGGATGGGGATTTGCCTCCAACAGTCAGGCATGCCTCTCAATCCTTGCCTTCCACTCCAGAATTGAAGCAAAGAGCAATAAACAATTTGTTGCATTTCTTGCCTGTCAGAGTGGATTTCTTGCTTACAGAGTATATATGGGTTTCTGAATAATTATGACATTCACTTCCCAGGGCCCAAGACTCCAAAGGCACAGTGAGGCTGAGCCAGAAATTTTCCATCATCAACCAAGCCAGAGAGAGTACAGGAAGTTTCCTCATCCTATCTAAAGACCAGACACACCTGGGCTGCACCTGGGGCTAAGAAGCGCAGGCTGGAAGGGTCTTCGAGGATGATCTAGATCTTGCACCTCATTGCAGTCAAGAGAACTGAAGTGAAGGGGACTCACTGAAGGTTACCCAAAGCTTATAGCCCTGGGAAAATGGTAAAGGTCCTAATCTGAGTCCAAATACCAGGATTTCAATTCAGCTCCATTTCTTTCTAGCTGTGTTACTTGGGCAAGTCACTTTATTTCTCTGAGTCTTCTAAATGTTCTTGTCTATAAAGTGGGAATAACAGTGCTTTGCACATGTAAATAACCCCCATCCTACAGGTGGGGAAAAAGGAGATGATGAATGTGAAAGCTGTTAATAAATTATGACAGGCAGAAGCCAGGCCTCCTTCCTCTGGGTTCCAGCACCATGCTCTCTGGTTTTTCTCTCTCTTCCCGACCCCTGCTGCCTCCAAGAAAGGGCTGAGGGTACACTGAAGGAGCAGGAAAATAAGGCCAAATTAGAGTCAAAGTACTAACTTCAGAGGAGCCAATAGAACTCGACAGAGTGGCAGCTGGTAGCACAGCCTAATGGAAGGAGCACGGGGTTAGAGTCAGCAGACATCTTGGCACCACGAATAACTGTTACCACAGGCATTCACTGACTGCTTACTATGTACCATCCCTATGCTAAGCCCCTTACAAACTGGCACACTCAGTACTTACAACCCCATGAGATAAGGCACTCTTGCCTCTGTTTATAGAATGAGGAAAAGGAAGCTCAGATTTTGGTTAAGCAACTTGCCCAAGGTCACACAGCTGGTAAGTTGGTGGGGCCGAGATTCACAGTGGTATGTCTCAAAGCCTGCACTTTTAAACCCTCTGCCTTTCTGCCTCCTTAGAGCGTTACAGGAAGTCTCTCAGAACCTCAGGGACTCCATGCAGCTCAAAGACAGCAGAGAAGACTGTGTGGGTATCCAAAACTATAATTTATAAGAGATGGTTAAAAAAAAAGAAAAGAAAAGAAAAACTCTTCTTATCCCTGCCCCTGCCTAGATGCAGAAAAGGGCAAGGGGAGAAGAGGAAGAAAGAGCTTGAATAACTTTTCTCTTTTAGCCTTGCAGGACCATAAATGCAGCTGCATAAATCACCCCAGGGCCAGGGAACTGAAATAACACGGAGGAAGAATGGGGCCCCATTCATCACATCCCCCTGCACATAATAAACGCCCCCTATTGAAGTCCAATGAATTAGCAACCCCTTCTCCAACACACTCACACACAGTCCACAGCCCCTACCCTTTGCTCTTGGAACAAGGCGTTTGCTCCAGAGGGCTTCTCTCTTGCCTCCACCCCAGGAAATAGTGGATAGGTAGGAATTTCAGAGGGTCAAGTTTCAACCGCTCCCTCCTCAAAGGCAAACAGGACAGCTTCCCACAGCCTTTGCTCCAACCTTCAACCCCCTTTCACTGCGGTCACACTCATCCTGGAGCTGACTCTGCCTGGAGCTGACTCTGCCTGGAGGGGCCTCCTAAAACCAGAGGTTCCATGTCTAACTCAGAAGAGGCAAGGGAGAATGGACCTCAGAGATGTTCTCATCTAACAACCTTGTTTTATACACAGAGAAATGGAGGCCGGAAGAGTGGAAATTCTGTCCAAGGTCACGCACAAGGCTTTGGTAGCAAAGGTCGTATGAGAGCTAAATCTCCTTCTCATTTTATAAAAGAAGAAACTGAGACCTGGTGCAGGCAGGAAAGCGGGTAGCGAGGACCCTTCAAGGCTGCACTATCTAACAGGGGAGCCAGGGTGAGAACCCAGGCCTCCGGACCCCCAGACCAGCCCATTTTCCTCCTTTCATGGACTTGAAACCTACCTTTCACCTGCAGAAGCTGAGACTCTGCAGCCTTCTAGTAAATGAGAAACATCTCTGAACAATGTTTAATTATTTTGCAGGGGAATCACTTTAATGGGCTGCATGAAACAAAGGATTTTTAATAAAATCTCATGAGCTCTGGGGGCTGAAGTCCCCTCCCCAAGCTCCCCTTTGTTATTTCTCCAGATCCCATGAAGATATAACATTTGTCACTGTTTCATTAGGAGCTGCGGTGCCTCATGTTATTTATGAGCTTGCTATTTATTGAAAATTGTATTTTTGAGGGGGAGGAAGGGGGAGATGAAGTTTATCACAAAGAAGCCTTGCCAAGAAAATTAGTGACATTTCCAAGTCCCCAAATCCCTGCTCCTATAAAGACTGAATGAGTTCACAAGTCCCCAGGTGTCAAGGCATAACTGAAAGACCTATTCCAGTTGGGAGCTGTTTGGGGGTTCCTTGATGTCTCAATTATCCTTAGGAAAAGGCAAGGATATTTATAAACTCCTTCTAGATATAACCTATGTCTGTCTTGATTTAAAAAACAAAACAAAACTGTTTTTCTTCAAAGTAATATATGCACAAGGTTAAATGCAGTATCCTGCTAAACCACTTCCTAGTCCCAGTCCTGTTTCCCCTAGGCCATCACTTCTAACTTTTTAAAACATCTCTTCTCATATTTACCTCCATTTTTCTAAATTATATACTTCTACTGATATTTCTTGATTCATCAATTTTAGACACAATCTACTGACTTACTGCTACAATAGATGAGGATTTATCTTACTCATGTCACCTCTGGCCCCTCCTGCCATATCTCTATTTTTAGTTCTTGTATTGGTTACCTCCGTGATCTTCTATCCTCCAGAGATGCACTTTGTAGGAAGAGGATATTAATACCCCCACCCTTCCCTTCACCTCAGCTCACCCACTTCAACCTCCTAACTTCAGTCATCTCTACTTTTACATTGCTAAGGTTGATATTTAAATTTATTCTGCAACTATAAGGTCTTTCAGATTGATTATAAGCATTGAAAATCACTGAAAAGTATTTACATTATTGTGCCTAGGTAAAGACTGCTCGCTGCAGAGTCAAGTAGAGTACTACGATTATAGTTTTCTTTCAGGTACAGTTGTGTGTGTGATTATAAGTTTTTAGTTGCCTTTATTTATTCTTCTGTCCTATTTGCCTTTATCGCATTCTCAATTCTTTTTCAAAGTCTTAATAAAGAATATTGTATCCAGTTCCCCTTTTCTTCAGAAACCACCACTGCCACCGCCACTGCTACCTCCACCCACTGGGATCCTTTTCCTTTTGCTTCAGTCTGGACCAGATGCCCTCTGGGCTTGTGCAGAGATCTTAACCTTGAAACTCATCCTTGCTCTTCTGAGTTCTAGCTACAGCTTCTTGCATTCCCAGTTTTCCCTTCTCTTGGTTTACTCCTTCACTTATTGCAATACAACTTCAAGCTACTTCTTTAAAAAGGATTTTTGGGAAATAAATTTTATGAGCCCTTGCAATGGGTTGGCTGAATATAGAAATTTAAGGCAAAAATAATTTCTCTCAGAATTTTGGAGATATTCGATGCTACTAGTGAGAGTCTGATGCCAGTTTTATTCTTGTTCCTTTATAAGTGACCTTATTTCTCTCTCAGAAATTTTTAGAATGTTCTTTTCTCCCTGTTGCTCTTCTGACTCACACTGATGTACAAATTGGTGTGGACCTCTTTTCATTTATTTTATTGGGCACTCAATAGGCCCTTTCATTTTTATTTTTTATTTTGTTTAAATTGTAACTTACATATAGTAAACCATACACAATATATGTTATATATCAAAACATAAACATTTCCAATACCCCAGTGGGTTCCCTTATGCCTCCTCCTACCTAAGAGACTTCCGAGAGTAGCCACTATTCTGACCTCTGTCACCATTGGCTAGTGTTGCCTCTTATTGAGCTTCATATAAATGGACTTTTACATTATATACCCTTTTGTGTCTTGCCTTTTTTGCTCAACATTATGTCTCTGACATTCTCCTATGTTGTTCCATGTGGAAGATGCTGGCTATTTTTTATTGCTGTATAATATTCCATTGTATGCTATACCACAATTTATTTATACAAATGTTGACAGACATTTGGAATTGTCTCCAGTTTGGAGCTATTATGAACAATGACTCTATAACATTCTTGTACGTATCTTTCAGTGGAAATAAGTATTCATTTCCCTTGTCCCCATATCTAGAGGTAGGATTGTTGGATCACAGGATAGCATGCATTTAGTTTTTGTAGATGCTGCCAAACAGCTATCCAAAGTGGTTGTACAAATTTAAAATCCCACCAGCAATGTCTGAGAGTTCTAGTTGCTGCATATTCTTACAAGTGTTTTCAAACCTTTTGTTTTTGCCATTCTGGTAGGAGTATAATGGTATTTTATTGTAGTTTTAATAAGTATTTTCCTGATGACTAATAATGTTGAGCGCCTTTTAATGTGCATTGGCAATTTTTGCACTTCTTTATTGATTTATTTGGTAGCAAGCTTATTCCAATATTTTGCTCATTTTTATACACAAGTCTTTTACTCATGGATTTGCAGGGTTTCACTATATACTCTGGATACAAACTCTTTGTTGGGAATATGTATTCCAAATATTTCTCCCAGTTTTGGGCTTGCCTTTTCACTTTCTTAATGTTGTCTTTTACTAAAGAGGAGTTCTTAATTTCAATAAGATCTAATTTAGCAATATTTTCTTTTATGGTTAGTGTTTTTCTGTACCCTGTATAATAAGTAACTTTACCTGTCCCAAAGACATGACATTTTGCTGTGGGTTTCTTTTTTGTTGTTGTTGTTTTTTCTTTTCTTTTCTTTTCTGGAAGCTTTTTTGTTTTACTTTTCACAGTTAGGTCTGTGATCCATCCTGAATTAATTTTTACACATAGTATGAGCTCAGGATTAAGGTTCTTTTCTTTTACATAAGAATATCCAATTGACCCAGTATCAATACATTCTCTCAATACATAGATTCAAGTCTTTCAGCTTTAGAAAGTCTTTCAGCTTTTTGTATTGTTTCTTGATAACCTTCACCCTTTTGCCCTTTTGTTTTGGAACTCATATTACGCAGATGTTAGATCTCCTGGATTATTCCTCTGGGTCTTATGTTTTCTCTCCTTTTTCTCATTTCTTTCTTCTTTTGTTTTTGTTTCCTTCATTGTTTTAATTTATCAGAGATTTTCTCAAACTTGCTTTCCAATCCTTGTATTGAATTTTATTTCAATAATATGTTTGATTTCCAAATATTTTATCTTGTTTTCCAATTGTTTCTACTTCATAGCTCTGCCCTCCTTCTGGTTGTTAAATGGACAGCTTCCCTTTTATGTCACAGTGAATCATTCTCATTTTCTGCAGAGCCTTCCGCACTGAAGTGAAGGGCTGAAACATCTGGTTTGGTTTGGAGCTCCAGAGAGGTTCTGTGTCTGTGGAGGCTCCATCTCCTTTCCTCCACTGTTCCTGCTTTTCATGTCTTTCTTCTCATTCCTTCTCATTATCTAAGGTTGTGTTCCCTGGGAAACAAACTCTGAAAAGGAGATAGAGATTTACATGAAGTAAGGTCTTTGGAGTGCCCCCAGGATCAACCCCTGAGGAAGGGGTGAAGGAAGTAGAATTGGGCAGAGGGAAGAGTTGACTGAGAAGTAGTTAAAACAAAGGCTTCAGCTGATCCCAAAGGGAGCTCTGGAGTTGGAATGGTCCTTCAGACTTGTCCCACTTTCAAGAGATGGGGCAGAGATTTTATCCCCACCCCCACCCCCACCCCACGGTGGAGTTGCTGAATGCAGGCTGTCTGGAAAAGAAGGTATAATCTTAGGCAAAGTAGCTGTCTTTGTCGGAGGGCAATTATTGGAGAATTGCCCTGAGAATCTTGGCTGAGAGCCATCACCTACCTGCCAACCCTCCCAGCAGCTGGGAGAATACATGTCTCCTAGCCCCTTGTACCAGCACCCTCAGGATCCAGTCCTATATATACTCACCTGGCTACTACCAGAACATGTAGTCTGGGTCCTGCAGCTACTAGAGTATATACAGTCCCTTTCCTTTTATAGCAGCCCCAGCACCTCCCCTAGACAGGTTATGTCTTGACTTACCCCTGGTTTGGTGTCCAGGAGGAGAGGTGGGGATAGATCATGAGGGAAGTTCTTGTTTTCTGGTAAGGCAGAAGCCTCTGTATCATCTTCTAGAAAGGGTGGAGTGGAAAGCTTATTGGCCTTTAACAGGGAAGAGCAAGACATCTCTGCAGGCCCAAAAGGTCCAGAGGGAGCTGAAGATTCATGATTTTCAAGTACATTGACCCAGACGGTCCCATCACAAGTCTCAGCGTCTCACTCCTCAGTCATGGACCTGATCTTGAAGCAGCAGACTGGGCTTGAGATTGTTGTTTTGTTTTGTTTTTTTGCCCTTCAATTCTGAGATCATTTTAAAGTCTGCCTCCTTCGATCACTCCTGACACTGACTTTCTTAGGTTGATGTAGGTAAATGCTGAGAGAGAGGTTTGTGTGCAGGAAGTTTGAGAATTTTCTTGGGCTCAACATCTATGCGGGCATGTTAATGCCCTCCAAACAAAGACCAGGAAGAACATGCCTGCAGTTAAATAAGTTGGGTTTGTTGCTTATTGCAGCAAGGAAGACCACAGACAATGAAAATCCATGGGGCATCTCTGGAAGAGGGTGTTTAAAAAAAAAAAAAAAAGGACTTATAGGATTTGGGCTCATATTAGGTGATTTGGGCAATGGTTCAAGGAAACAAGTCTTTGCTCTGAATTGGCTGCTGTTAGGAAGCGTAGGTATCTATGATTGCCCATGCTTAATAAATCTTACCTAAAGAAGGGAGGACTAAAGCAAAGCTAAAGCAATAGTTGGTAAAGAAACAGCATCACTCA
>JAQZBX010061899.1:0-17006 GCA_029593785.1 Cabassous unicinctus
GAATATTTGGGCTTCTTTATCCTCAGCATTGCCTGCTTAGTGCTTGGACTGTGAGTGAAAAAACAGAGGAAGATGGTTGATGGTTGAGCTATGATAATGTAATCACTGGTGAGAAGGAAATTGTTATTTCCACTAAGATTTAACCCACATGCCAGAATTTGCAGCTTTCTCATATTGGCCAGGATATCCTAAGTGCACTTAGGAGATATTCAGGGGACTGAGATTCAATTCACTTTCCCCAGGACTCTGGGATAATTATGGTGGATTAGGGACTGACTAAGAAATACTCTCCATTCTACCATTTTTATGTACTATAAGAAAATTATTATTAAGAATTCTGAATTCATAAGCTCTCTAATCAATAGTCACTGCTTCTTTAGCCTAGAATTGTGAATGATTAACTTGTACTTTGTCCTATGGAATATTTATAACCCTGCTATGCAGGCAATCCCATCATCCATCACCCTCCCAAAAAAACACAAAATTTAGAAGGAGCAAGTCACCAAACATGATATTTACACACCCTCTTTGTGTCTCCTGTAAAACTAAAAGCTAAAAACCTTTATGTTCCTGTTCAGTGTACCATAAATAGAATAGAACAAAGACCCCTCAAGACACTGTGTCTCTCCTGTGAAGCACTGGCCACTCCTCACCAGATGGATTCAGTTACTTTTGATGAGGTCATTGCTCATGAGTTGCAAAAATCATTGGAGGTTTGGGACCACTTAAAAGTGATGGTCCCCAAGCTGTCAGTTGGAGCCTCACCTAGAAGGGGACACCCTGCCTGAGAGCATTTTTCCAGTCAGGACTCTGATCAGCTGAAAAGGGTTTCCCCAGCCTCATGAGAGTCAGATGAATTTTCCCCTGATTTGGTGAGTGGTTCTATATATTTTAATTCTTTCCTATATGTTAAATTAATTACTCTTCTTTTTTGTGATTGGTCAATTGTTATAATCAATTAGTACAACCTGAAATTCATTTGATTGACTAAATCTGCCTTTTCATAGCATTTAAAGTTCTTGCCTCTTCCTTAGCACAACATTATGGCATAGTCAGCAGGATACAGGTACAATTACATTATCAGAATGTGTCTTCTCACTTGCTCTCAAGTAATGGATTGAGCAGCAATGATGTGGCTGTGTGCTGATAGAAGTAAATTACTGGAAAAGTAGAAAAACTTAACAACATTAATATTTTCTGGTTTGTTTCCATGCTAATTCTAATTGGTCCTGAATAGCCACATTGATAAGATTAGTGCTGTTATAGTTTAGTAGTTTTTGAACTGAAAAGCTCTATTACAAAAGAAAAGAGGAAAGCTAGGAGCTTTTGTAAGCCTGCAAGTAAAAATATATCACAAAACTGAAAGCCTGAAATGCTTATGAAAACTGTTAAAAAGTTTGAATGGGATGTTACTTCAAAATGTTTTAAGTTTTAGTCCCTTTCTATTTTGGTCAGAATTTTTATCAAGATGTCAAAAGGAATTTTCAGTTTTGAATCAATAGCTTACTTCTGAACTTTGAGCCTTAGTGTCATCCTAATGAGTTAGTAATCCAAAATATGTGTTAAATGCCTCTCTGTGTAAACTGCTAAAATAGGGGTTAACTGCACTTATACTGCTCAAATAATCCTAACTGGTTGATGATTACTAATAAAAGTATTTCCAGAAATGAGGTTGCATATTACAGGCAGCATGGATTCCAGAAGAAATCTTAAAAGCAGTAAAATAAGACATATGAAATGATGGAGGGCTTGAAGGCAGCCGCACCAAAGGAGTTAGAATTATGAGTCAAATTATGAGCTTTATGTTTCTTTTGGTGTATCTCAACTTTTTTTTGTCTGTTCAATGTCAGTGTATATGTTGATAGCTCCAGATGGTAATATTAAATTGATAAAGTAAAATTCTTAAAAGAGCTCTATTCAAATGGCCAAAAAATTAAATAAGAACTTATATTAATAAGTAAGTATGGATGTTAATATGAAAAAAATAGCATTATGAGTGTTAAATCTTTAAAATGATGAAAATTTTAAGTTTTGACTAATGAAATTACTATAAACTTTGTTTTGAAAAAAGAATTTGATTTTGCCTAAATTGAAATGAAGAGTTTATTTTTCTTCACAGATCAGGGTAAGGAATGTGAAACTTAACTGGATATTAAAAGAAGTAACAGGTTTATGGTAGTGTTGACTAAGAGTTGATAAGTTTTTTCATGGAAGTGTGTTTTGTCCTAAGATAAGATGGCTGGTTTTCATAAAATCAGGATGGATGTATGTAGGACAAAATTTGAATGCATATGGAAAGTTGTAGAAGGTATTGTGGTAACATTAACTTCGGGAATGTGTTCTGTGAAGGTAGAATTTGTCTTGAAGTAACTATATTCCATGTGATTATGAATAGTTATGTTTGTAGAAGCATTGTTTAAACTGAAATATTTAGATGGCTAATTCCAGAAAATCGTTATTAAACAGAAACTGAATTGATGCTAACAACAAAAAGTAACTACCTAACAGAAAAACCTGTCAGAGGCCACCTCAATCTGCATATTAAAGTGGTGATAGGGATAAGATAATTTTGGTTCCATTGGGAATCTTAGGTTTTCATAAAATAATGGAGAAAGGTAGTTTTCCTTTGTACTGCTTAAATAAAATACCTGTTAATTAATGTAATCATGGTAAAAGTGAAAAGTAAACTAATGAAATGGTTAAATTCATTTACTATAAGTTAAATGGAAAGTGTTTAAAATGTTATAAAATTAAAAGGAATTCTTTAACCCTTTTAAAATTAACATTGTATGAGTAAAATATTCATATGAATACTTAAAGATTGTATAAGATTCCTGGAAATTTAACAATGTTTTGGCATAATATTAGATAAAAGTAAAATGTTTATCATTGTTTTAATTATTTTTTAAGAAATGGTATGTGTCTCAGAAACAACTTATCGGCCTCTAAATCAAGAGGTGAATGCTTTAGCTCATGTTCATCTGATTAGCTCCACCTCTGCTAAAGAAGCAGCTCTATCGCTGCAGAAAGAGACTATTGGGGGCTGCAAGGTGTGATGCATAACAGTAGATTATTGTAAATTAAAGTAACACATCTGATGTATGCAACCATCCTAAATATTGCTAGATTGTTGCAAGAAATTAATATCCAGTTATGTCACTACCACTGTGTATTAGAACTTGCTAAGGCTTACTTTAGTATCTCTTTGGGCAAATCAAGCCATTCTGCATTAACCTTCATGTGAGAAGGCCAACAGTTATTTTGCAGTGCTTCTCCAAGGCTGTGTGCATAGCCCAATCATCTGTCCTGGCCTGGTGGCAAAGAATCTGGCTGTGTGGAAGAAACCTCTGGCTATAACCATATTGATGATATTATGTCAACCAGTAATCCTTTTTTCAGAATTAAAAGAAGCATCAGAGACAATGGTACTTTATCTTAACAGCCTGGGATGAACAAACAATTGGGACAAGCTACAAAGTCCTGGCTATCTATTAAATTCTTAAATGTTTAGTTGAGTGAAACAAAAACTATACCCTTTGCTGTAATTGAAAAATTTCAATGTTTTCTCATATTAACAGAGTTTATAATATTGTTGGGGTACCAGAAACCCTTCATCCCTCTTTTGTTTCAGATATTTAAACCACTGTATGTGTTAATCAGGAAAGGTTGTGCATGGGAATAAGAGGACCTACAGAAGGCTGCTTTTAAAGAAGCAAGAAGGACATTGGCACAAGTTTAAGCAATAAGTGGCATGGCATATCTTAAATTAGCCTGTGATTTGGATGTGGCCAGTACCAATATTGGCTTTGGGTGGGATTTGTGGCAGAGGCAACATTCTAAACAAATACCTCTTGGGTTTTAGTCACAATTGTGGGAAGGGGCCAAAGTACAATATAGCCTCTTAGGAAGGCAATTATGTGAAACCTACCACTCCCTGTTGCAAGAGAAAAGCTTAGCCCAATCGTGTCTATGCACTCTGAAGACTGCCATCCCTATCCAGGGGTGGATTGCAGATACTAAAAAGAAACAGGAAAAATGGACTGTTGTAGGCTGCCCTCTGTGAAGGGGAGATCTGTGTAGGGACATCTGGAACGTCTGCCAGTGGTAACAGGCAAGTGTCTGTCATGTCCCTGCCTGCTCCTTTAACAGCCCTCTTGGGGCTGTTGGGGAAGATGCACTCATGAAGATCCAGAGCCATACTATTGGGACTTGAGAAACAGCAGAGTGGCTCCACAGGAAAATGGACATGGCTGCTGAATACTGAGGCAACACTTCCAGCTGCCTGTTATTCGCCAAAAGCTCATGGACATCATCCACAAGTGTCCTTCATGCTCACTCTGATGAGTGGGACATTGGTTCCCCCCTGCTTTCAGAAGGGGCAAGGTATGCTTTCACTGCTGCAGACACTGAACCTGGACTTTTGTAACTGGATCCTTACAATAATGGACTAAGTTTAAATTAATCACTGAGGGCTGTGGCCAGAACTCCAGTAAAGGTGCTAACAGCAGGACCAATGCAGGCTTTGAAATTTTGAGTTAAAGTGCCAACCACCCCACAGCCCAAATGGGGAAATAATAATAATTTGTGTTTGCCTCTGCCTCAAACTATACAAAATGGGGGGAAATGAGGTCATTTTGATCATGGTACTGGTCTATGCAGCCTTACTGGTTGAGAAACTTAAATCCATGGGGAAAAAATCATTCAAAACTGTTAAAATGTCACCCAAGCCCTGTAGGATATAGCATCTCAGATTACAGATATTGGAACTTTAGCCCACGACCCTATTAGTAATTGGTTTTCTTCTTTAAGCTGGACCTGGAAGGAGGCATTACTCGGTACTGCTATTGCCTTGTACTGAATTATATTAAGTTGTTGCTTGATCACTTGGTGTTACTCATTCTACTTACAATCTATTACTAATATTACCGGTGTTAAGGTAAGATTTTTCCAAAATGGATATGTAGAATAATTAAACTTGTAAGCACCTGTTGTGTGTATTTATGGAGTCTTCTGATGGTTGATCTTAAATATGAGGGGCACTCTTTGGTAATACAGTGCCTTCTAAGAACTTGTAGATACCTCTTGTGAGTATGGTATCTTACAAGTCAGGGCTGTTTTTCTTTTCCTTTTTCCTTACAGCATGGGGAAAATGTGTCTGTTGTTTTTCTTTTGTATATATAAATTCCCAATTCTTGGGACTGAATGATATACTATAAGAATACTATTATTAAAAGTTGTGAATTCATAAGCTTTCTAAATAATAGTCACTGCTGTTTTAGCCTAGAATTGTGCATGATTAACTTGTCCTTTGGAATGTTATAATGCTGCTATGCAGGCAACCCCTTCATCCATTACCCAGAAACAAATGTTTAGAAGGAGCAAGTCACCAAACATGATATTTACACATCCTGTTTTTATTCCCTGTAAAATTAAAAGCTAAAAACCTTTATGTTCCTGTTCAGTGTACCATAAATAGAATAGAACAAAGACACCGTGTCTCTCCTGTGGGGGGTTGGCCATCCCCCACTGGATGGATTCAGTCACTTTTGATAAGGTCATTGCCCATGAGTTGCAAGAATCATTGGAGTTCTGAGACATGGAGCCCCCTCAATGGGATGGACCCCAAGCTGTCGGTTGGAGCCTAACTCAGGATGAGACACCCTGCCTGGGATCATTTTTCCAATCAGGAATCTGATCAGCTGCAAAGGGGATCCCCAGCCATATGAAAACTCAGATGTTGAGTTTTCCCCTGATTTCCTGAGTGGTTGTATATATTTTCATTCTTTCCTATGTCTTTAATTAATTATTCTTCTTTTTTGTGTGATTGGTCAATTGTTATAATCATTTAATATAACCTGAAACTCATTTGATTGACTAAATCTGCCTTTGCAAAGAATTTAGTGGTCTTGCCTCTTCCTTAGCAAAACATTTAATAAAACCGCCTCTGCATAGCATTTAGAGTTTCTGCCTCTTCCTTAGCAGAACACATTTATACTAACATTCCATCCTCCATTAAGTTTATGTATTCACAGAAAAAAATATGAGAGGGTTTTATTTTTCCCATGCAGCCCATGGCCTCAGTGTGGAAGTAATTCACTCATCTATCATGTTGTTGGTTGTAATGTGCTTAGGATTGTGGAGAATACCTGGTGATATAGATAAGTACAAAATTTAGTCCAATGGAGATGCAAATATTTCATCAAATGAGTAGAATCATCTGGGTTGAGGGCTATGTAGTATTAAGGAAAGCACAAGAATAAGGTCACAAAAGGCAGTGAAAATTTATTTATTTTCTACAATAGTGAACTTCTTTAACTTTTGAATGAATATATTTGCACATTTGGAAAAGATATTTGAAATTCTTACCACCTTGACACCAATTAACAATTCTTTCTTTTCAAATACCCTTTGGAGAATTTTGGTGGTGGAAGCAATGAATTCAAAGGATTGTTTCCTTATTTGAGGTGTTGCAAATAGAAGGAGTAGAGAGTAGAGTAGTTAGAATAAAATTTTAGGTCCTGTTAAATTTTTTGAAGGAATGATGAGACCAGAACCAATATAGAAGCAATTTTATCCTTGAACAGAGAGTAAAGGTGAAAACAGAAGAGACAATAAACATGGATTTTGGATATAAAGGAGAAAATTGCTGAGGACTCCTACCACAGGAAGAGTCAGCCTAGGATTTTATTTCAGTATACAAGTCTAAGGGGCTCCTGGCTTGTGCTATTGAATTGTCTACCCTCATATCTCATAATGAACACCTGAGTTTTGTAGAGTTGACAGAGGAAGAATCTACTGATCCCAAGTTGTTGATGAATCCTGTTCAGTTCTGCAGAATTCAGTGCATTGCTTCAAGTTTTTTCTGGAACATTAATGAGTAATAGACCTATCCCATATTTTTAATAAGTAGTGATTAGATATGAAACTCATGCTTGAGTTTGTTGGTATTTCAAAACTTGTGTTTGTTAAACCATTTCAGAGATGGGGAAACAGAAGTAATTGAAAAGAATAATTGTCCATAGTCATGATTAAAGAGTGGCAGATCATGGATGTTCTTTGCCTTGTGATGAGTCTTCAGATTTACTTGGAATTAGTCGAGAAGAGAGTTTTAGGTATGAGTGCTTTAGGGCAAATTTTATAATCACACATTGGAAGTCATAAGTATAAATTATTTGGGAAATTTCCAGATATCATATCACAACTCACATGATAGTGGCTTATAATGGATTTTTATGTTTTTATAGTATGCATGTGTCTATAAGTATATCTGATAGAGAAATTTCATGTCAGCATTGAGAGTTATCTGACTGGCAACCCAAACACAGTTTGAGCTTTCTATATACAAAATCCCTACATTCCTCAGTGCTCATCTCAATCATCATAACCTGGTCATTGGTATGTATGACACTGTCTGAACCAGATTGTCTGTAATGTTTTAAGAACGCATGGCTTTTAATGACATAGGTATAAACGTCATCCTGGAAGAATAGGTCATGCTGGATGCAACCCAGAGAAAGATGTTCAAAGATGTCATGCTGGAGAATATCAATGATCTGGTGTCCATTGGTGAGTTTCTCAAAATTTTGTTTGTCTCTATCATATATCATCTATATATCTATCTAAATATCTAAATATCTATCATCACCAGTTTCTGCCATATATCAATTTAATCTATCCATCATCTTTTCAATTCATATGTTGCTAAGCTTCCCTATCTGTCATTGTAATCTCTGCCTTGATTCTCTCACAGCACTTATAGCTACCTGAATGAAATTTGTTTCTTCATTTGTAACTTACTTGTCATTTGTCACACCAGTGGAATGTGCAAGGTAATTATCCTGGCTTAAATTCATGTCTTTCTTACTACTCAATTTCTAACACTCAGAACAGTGCTGAGATCTCAATGAATAATATTTCAGTATGTAAATAAATGGAATAAATATTCTCCAAATAATTAGTATGCTCAAGGTACTATTATGAGGTTTCAGAACTTAATAGTATAATAATAGGTATGCTTTTTTTCATATTAAACATAGATGTTTCAGGTAATGCTAATATTTATGAGATATTTTTTTAAAAATAGTGTGGAAACATAATTTTTCCTTGTAGGTAAAGGCTGAATATACTGCAGCCTTTGAACTTGGGTTTGAGCATCGACAGCCAGAGGTCCTTAATATCTTTTTGGCACAAGTTTATGAGCCATCTCTTTACTGATGAAGGATTGACACTATCTTATGTCCAAAGTGTGCTTTCCTGTGCTGGCCTTCAATGTTTACCTTATTCTTCTTTATATCATGCCATGTACATGCTTATTATACACTATTATCAGCCCAGAACTCAAAATCCATATTTCTGTTTCTCATAAACAGTGTATCATTTCTGTAAGCCAGTTGTGATTTCCCAGTTGGAGCAAAGAGGAAGTGTGAAAAAGAAAGATTAGGATTTCTCCATCATCAAAGTCCAGGTGAGCTCCAGGAACCTGTGCCGCAACATGAAAAAGAGTATAGTCAATGAATGAGAAGGTTCTTGGAAATATCATATGAAAAGTTCCTTAATTGGATGATATTCAAAGAAATATAGATGAGGACATAAGGGAAAAATTCCTCAGTAGTGTCATTATTCCACACATATATCATTCTTTTTTCAAATACCCACCTGTCATTGTCTTTGGCTTTAGGGAAAAGTATATTCACATACTTATTGGAGTTAAATTTTCACCAAGTGGCCCTTGTCCTCATCTTCCTTTTTGAGGATTTTCCCTTTTTTACCATCCCAACATCCAATCCTCATTTTCATTTTCTCTTGCTTTAATTCTGAAAATATTTTAGTTCCAAAAAGTGTTTCTCCTTCCCAAACTATACTTTAATTTTACATTCTTTCCCCACCGAAGTGACAATATTTGATACATACTCATACAAGCATTGGGACTATTCAAATTGTTCATTCCTCTAATGCCACTCTGGTATGTCTTTTTAAATTACTTTAGGAAGGGAAATTATCTTTAAAAAACAAGAAATGATATCCATGCAACATATCTGCAGGAAGGACACACACACAACCCTGTCAGAGGAAGCTTCATATGTATGAAACTTGGTCATCCAAAATCAGACCAAGGATGGATTAAGTTAGAAGTTCAGCACAATCACATGAGTGTAAGTATAGTTGAGATTACGTACAGCCCCAGAAAAAAGCTTTGGATAATTTCAATTTAGGGAAAATTAACATGAGATCAAAACCATAACCTGAAGTCTTATACAAAGACAATTCCATAAAGATGGCTCATATACCTCATGTTTGAAGCATAATGAAGTCTTCTTCAAAATTACTTAGATAACTATAGAAAATATGCTACAAAAGACAAAATCTTTACATGCAGACATTAACATATCATGTAACAAGTGAAAAATTTCTCTAGGGTCTCAATGAAGGCTTAGTCTAGAATTCATATGCAGAGAATTAAATTAATGAATATATTCAAGCAAATATTTTACCATGTCAGCATTCCTTCCAACAACAGATTTCTCACACTGGAGAGAATTCATTTTAATAGATGACTTGGGAGAAGATTTGAATCACAGCTCCACAATGACTAAATATTTGGCAGGTCACATGGAAAATATGTGAAATAATTTTTAAAAACTCTCAGTGACCAATCATCTTGTAACACACATAAGCAAAGTCACACTAGAAGTCAATCATTTGACTACCAACTATGTAAGAAAGCTTTTAGAAAAATGTGTTCCACAGACAAAATGAAAGAATTCACATTGGAGAGAGAAAATATGGCTGTTATCTCTGTGGGAAAGCCTTCAGTCAATCTTCCAACCTAAGAAATATAAGAGAACTCAAACTCCTGAGAAACAATATGAATGTCTATATGGGAAACCTTTCACTTATCTTTCTTTACTTAACCAACATGGGAGAACTTCCATTGGAAGAAACAATATGAATGCTAGATATGTGGTTCACTAATTGTTCTAACCTTAGACGACATTAGAGGAAACTATAGGTATGTCGTGTGTGTGGGTAAACATTCAACGTTTTGCCATTAGGTGGCAGGAGAGATTTTACACGAAAATATTATGAATATAGAAGTGTCTTCAGCCACAGCTTTAACCTTCAACAAATTAATACACACAGGAGTTTAATTCTATGTCAATGTAATCAACGTGTAAATGCTTTTATTTACAAGTTATCCTGAAACAACATAATTGTCCAATATTTGGAGGAATGTTATGTCTGTAGTTACTGCAGGAGATTGCATCTGACCTCTAGCATTGGTGGGCACAAGAAAAACTCAGAGTAGGAATAACACCTAAAACAGGTAATCAGAAAGGAAAGACTTTACCATGAGCAGAAGACTCTAGAAGGAAAAAGAGTTATTTTTTTCTGCAGAAGTTATCCAATGAAATAAACATGAAAAATCCATTTTCCAGCAACATTTGTAAAATTCTGAGGTTTCAAGTTGTATAAAAAGGACTCTGTGTGCAATGAATGAAGGAAAATCTTCAGTGATTTTTTAAATTCTTTCATCAGTGTTAAAGTTTGCATGCTTAAGAAATACTAACCCTAAAACCTAACTGAAAAATCTGTGAAGTAAACATTGTTGCTGAAAATGTTATTATGTTTATCATTTTCTATTTTTAATGCAATTGTAAACATAATTATAACTACTAGTTTGATTCAGAAAATAATGTTGAATGTTAGCTAAAAACTGTACAGCACAAGATGACATGACATTATTGTAATAAACTGTTAACATGTGTGTACATATCAATGACAGATAAAGAGATAACATGATAATAATTTCTGGTGGTTCATAACATTTACACCTAAAATATCTGCATTATTCTCATAATTTAAATGGAATTAAAATTAAATTTGAATCAAATGAAAAATAATGTTGATCCTGGAATATTGTGGGCATCTGTGGATGAAAAATCCCCACAACCCTGAATCAGGCAGTGTGTTATTCCCTACATTAAAAATTTTTGCCAGGTGGCTTTTATCAGAAAATACAGAGAGATCTCAAGGAATGAGGAGGTGGAAGATCATTTTAGATGTGAGAAGGTCTGCATTTTCACTACCTAGAACAGCCAGGGAGTACATATACATGCATGCATTCACATCGCATTGATCTTTGGCAATCCATTCATTGTCTTCTCTCTGAATTTCTGATCTTTGTCTGGGTTAAATGGTTCTAATTTAGAAAAGCATGGGAGAAAAAAATCAGCCCTCCAGGGTAAATGTCCATTTTGGAAAATTAAACCTTCATGAAGGCCACCTAGGGAAAAGGCAGGAGCTGTGTGATGTGTTCTGTCCCTTCTTCAGATAAATTATTTTTCCATTCCTGACTCCAAAATTCATTATAAATCTAAGTCCAAGAAATATTAATGGGTTGAGCTGTGGAATTCAAGGGGTAAAAAAAGCACCTGAGGTTGACTGCAGGATATCTGTTTTTGTTTTCATATTTGCATAAGTAGGGAGAGGTTCCATAGCCTCCATCTGATCCTTAATGAAAACCATGACTCACAAATATTTAGGAATCAGTGGATAAATATGCAATATAGGAGAATTGTCTTCAATGTAAATGAACTTATCCTATCACACATTAAAGATTAAATTAATTGAAAAATATTCATTGAAGGTCTCCATTGTTCCCCAACCTTGATTTTTCTAGGAACTAAGTGAAAAAATATACAAAGTTCCCAAATTCACAGTGTTTACTTTGTAGTGATACAAAAATAAACAAGATAATAAAATGTGTCATATCCAATGCTGACTCAGGATTTGAGGGAAATTTCTTAACCAAACACCCTCATATTCCAGGATTGACACCCTCCTCATCCAAGTACCTATAGCAATAATTAGATTGAACTCACATATCTGACCATGATGTATGCCTAGACCATGATGAATGCCTTCTTACCTGTATCTAACTCCTATGTTGAAAATATGTCTGAGCATATCTCAGCCACTTACTTCGTAATATGACTCTATCTTGTCTCAAGTCAAAGAATTTGATGAGAAAATGGACCACTTCTTTAATTTTTCTGTGACTACCTGGTTCTGAGAGGCCTGGATTGTATTACTAAACATGTTGTGAGGACAATATTTCCTATTCATTCCCTGGCCCACATTCTGGATCACAAAAACATAGGAGAAAACCATAATGGAGAATTAAAGTTATTTGCATGACTTGTTTAGGTTAATTTCTAGGTCATGGTTGGATATTCTTTGTCCCTTACAATTCCATATGATTTTTACAATGAGTTTGTCAATTTCTACAAAGATATCAGCTAGGATTTTCTTTTAAATACCGGGGCTGGGGATTAACCTGGGACCTCCCAAATGGGAGGTGGGTGCTCAAATTATTGTTCCACATCCACTCCCATCAATTAGGATTTTTTTTTGCAGTGTCAATATTATTTTTTCTTTTATTTATTACTTTTATTTTATTTTTTAAAAGATACCTAGATAGCATAAATGTTACATAAAAGATATAGGGATTCCCACAGACCCCACTCCCTGCACCTTCCACACCCTTCCACATAAACATCCTTTATTAGTGTGGCACATTCAGTGCAATTGACAAACACATCCTGGAGCTTTGCCATTAAGCATGGATCATAATTCACATTATTGTCTACACTCCCTCCCACACAGTTCTGCATGTTGTGTGATGATATAAATTAACCTATAACTGTCATTGCAATTTCTCTTAAGATGATTTCCAAGTCCCAAAAAAGCCACTGTTTTACAACTGTTTTTCACTTTCCCTGCCCCAAGAGCCTCTAGTGATCACTGGCTACATATCACTGATGTAATTTCTACCATTGCTAGAATCACAATATGTCTATAGTAGAATACCAGTAAGTCCACTTTAGTCCATAGTTCGTTCTCCAATACCAAGGATTCTGGGATGGTGACATCTTCTCTACCTCCAATTGAGAAGGGGCTTATATCTCATGGGGAAGATGGATGGGACTATCCTTCCTGCAGCTGCAGACTCTCTCCATTCCATGGAAGGGCCATTGTCCATCATCATCTCCCTGCCAGTTGCCCTGGGTGAGTCCAATGAGCTATAGAGTAGGTCTTGCAACTCTGCTAAGGTTCCAGGCCCAGCTGGCACATGGATAGCCCAAAGACTTGAGTCTATGGACATACACCTACAAACTCCAGCACCAAGTATAGGTTTAAAGTGTAGGTAAGACATAATTGAGTTCAACTCTCTCATGCTCAGGAGCACAAACTACAAAGTATGGCCCATTGGCAAGGCACCAAACTCTGGAGCTATCTGCCCCAATCATAGGACCTGGGTGTTTCCAGAGCCCTCAGGAGCCCCACTATTTGTGGTAGTATCTACTTTGGCATCTATGAGATCCTGCTGAGATGTGCATAAGCATTACCTGTGGGATGATCTCCCGACTCACTTTGAAATCTCTTAGCCATATAAACCCATTTGTCTTTACCTTTCCGCCTTTTTTCAAGGTCTTTTTCCAGTTGCATTGCTAGTTGATGCTTAGTTACAATCCCTTGGTTTCAGGGAGGCTCATCCTTAGGAGTTGTGTACCATGCTGGCGGGAAGGTAATACATTTATATGCTGAGTTTGGCTGAGAGAGAGGCCACGTTTGAACAACAAGGAAGCTCTCAGGAGGCAACTCTTAGGCACCCCATAACAGTAAGCTGTTTCAATTTCAAGAGCAAAGGCTCATAAGCCTTGTCATCAATATCAAGGGCCCATTAGTGGATCATCCTCTTTCACCAGTCACTGGCCCTGCCCTTGGGGGAGTGTTTCTGCTCCCTAAGAGAATGTGGAAGAGCCTTCCAAGATGGTAAGTCAGTATTCTCTTGGTTATTGTGTGAATCTCTACCCATTGTGACAATGTCCTGGGAACATTTGAATATTTTTACATACCTTATATGTGTGCTCAGGAGAACTTCCTCTCATACATCCTCCATCCCTGACATCCCACCTCAATGATACCCCGGCCCCAGTTGTTAGGCTTCTGTGATCCATGGCTTCTTCAAAGATGACGCCATTACAAAAGCTGAATACAATTAATAGGAAAATGAAACAATAATGATAAGTTTAAATATAAGGCATAAAATAAATAAAAATCAAAAATAAATAAATAAAATTAAATTAAAGAATTGGGATATTAAGAAAAATGGAAAATGTTAAAACATTTTTTTTTTATTTTGTCTTTCATCACCACAATACCTAGTGCCCTGTCTGTACCATGGCACCTTTCGCCATTCATTCCCCAGTTTCCCACTATTTTTCATTTTGTTTTCAAACAGGTTTATGTCACAGCAAAGTCACACATGGAACACAGGTGATTCTCCCATACACAGCATCCTCTCCCTTCCCTCCCCCCATATTAATACCCTTTTATATGTGGATGGTACCTTTGTTATAACTAATATATAAATAGTGAAACATAGCTACTAAATATGATCAGTGGTGTATACTATGGTTTACATTTTATACTGTACATTTCTATAAATTTTGATGATAACTATCATGTCCTCTGTCCATTACTGTAAGATCATGCAGAACACTTACTCTGCCCACTGAATACCCCGTTTCATCTTTTCTATTCCTCTGTCCCCCTTCCCCCATTTCCCATGGTGTTCCCCTGGCTTCACTTGGTGGATGACAAGCTTCATAGTTATATGAAACAAGACTGAGATCTTGACACACTGGTTGGTACTCCCATTAAGAATTGCCCATACTTTCAAGAGACCCCCAACTCTCTACTTCTGAACAAATCAGTCCTACTGAAGATGGGAGTCCAACTCCTTCCCGCTTATAATATGGGTCTCCACCCACTAATACAACACAATATGACAGAATGATCACTCACACACTCCTTAGAAACCTGCTCCAGGTACTCCCTGTCCTGAATGTCCCCACATCCAACACCCTAAACAAGTAACCTTTCCTTCTCATATTGCCATAAAAGCATCCCCAACTTTGTACTTTCAACCACATACACTCAAATCCCCAGGGTTCCCCCTCTGAACCTTCCCTCCAGTAACCTGGAATTTTGAAACCACCCTTCCCAATCTACCCACCTGACAACCCTGCACTACCCAACCCAATAATATCACTACCCTCCAGTCATATCCCTTTAATACACAACTACGCTCTTTCACTTTTCCATAGATTTTGTCCATACGGGTGTTGGCTCACAACCTTTTCTTTCTATTTCTTGTAAACTTATCTTCCAGACAATAGCTCTCAGAGTCTGCTCAATTTCCTTAATTCATATCAATGAGGATATGTAATGTTCATCCTTCAATGCCTGGCTTGCTTCACTCAACATAAGGTCCCCAAGATTCATTCATGTTATCCACTGTTTTAGCACTTTATTCTTTCTCAGAGCTGAGAAATATTCCATTGTATGTAAGTACCATATTTTGTTTATCTACTCATCTGTTGATAGCCACCTCAGTTGATTCCAACATTTGGCAAAGTGAATAATGCCATTATGAACATTTGTGTGCATATATTTGTTCATATCTTTGCTTTAAATTATTCTAGGTATATACCCAGCAGTGGCGGTGGATGAAGGTTCCCATTCCTCCACATGCTTTCCAACACTTATCATCTGCTATTTTTTTAATAGCCACCATTCTAATGGGTGTAAGATGGTATCTCATTGTAGTTTTGATTTGCATTTCCATAATAGCTAGTGATGTTGAGCTCCCAATCCCAAAGATTGAAAGATTTTCCAATCTTTTCATGAACTTTTTAGCCATTTGTATTTCTTCCTTTGAGAAGTGTCTTTTCAGGTCACTTACCCATTTTTTGAATGGGTTGTTTGTTTTTATTTTTGAGATGTAGGATTTTTTATATATGCAGGATATTAGGCCCCTATCAAATATATGGTTGCCAAATATTTTCTTCCATTCGGTAGGCTGCCCTTTTAGTTTATTCATAACATACGTTGAGGAGCAATTTTTTTTTTTTTTTTAATTTTAAGGAGATCCCATTTATCTACTATTTCTTTTGCTGCTCGTGCTTTGAGTGTGAAGTTCATGATATCTTTTCCCATTACAAGGTCCTTTAGATGCTTCCCTAGATTATATTCCAAGGTCTTTATGGTCTTGGTCCTTATATTTAGATATCTGTTCCTTCATGAGTTGATTTTTGTATAAGGTGTGAGGTGGTGTTCCTCACTCATTCTTTTGGATATGGATATACTGTTCTTCAAGCACCATTTGTTGAAGTGGTCATTCTTGCTAGTTGAATGGGCTTGGTGGCCTTGTCAAATATCCCTTGACTTTATATGCAAGGATGTATATCAGAAATCTCAATTCAGTTCCATTGGTCAATATATCTCTCCTGTGCCATTACCATGTTGTTTTCACCATTGTAGTTTAGTATTATGTTTTAAAGTCAGGTAGTGTGATTTCTCCAATTTCCTTTTTGTTTTTCAGTATGTCTTTAGCTATTCTGGGCCTCTTGCCCTTCCAAATAAATTTCATAATTTTTCAAATTCAGTAAAAAATGCTGTGGTGATTTTTATTGGGGTTGCATTAAATTAAGATGTTTGGGTAGGATGAACATCTTAATTATGTTTTGTCTTCCTATCCAGGAACAGGGAATGTTCTTCCATTTATTTAAGTCTTTTTTTTTTTATTTCCTTTAACAGTGTTGTGTAATTTTGTGAATATAAGCCCCTTATCTTTAGTTGAATTTATTCTTAGGTATTTGATTCTTTTACTTACTATCATAAATGGTATTTTTTCTTGATTTCCTCCTGAGAGTGCTTGTTATTGGTGTACAGAAATGCTATTGATTTTTGAGCATTGATCTTATAGTCTGTGACTTTACTGAACTCATTTATATGTTCTAGAAGCTTTGTTGAAGATTTCTCAGGGCTTTCTATGTATAGGATCATATCATCTGCAAATAGCGAAATTTTTACACCTTCCTTTCCAATTTGGATGCCTTTTATATCTTTTTCTTCCCTCAGTGTTCGAGTAAGTTCTT